>JAJPUD010003570.1:110598-184952 GCA_023553655.1 Myrmecobius fasciatus | reverse complement strand
CAACTTAAGTCTGCCTTTGTGGCTTCATCTGGGATTGTTTTCATAATATCAGGATCTGGGGACTGTTCTATTTTTTCTCCGTAAAAGCTTTCTATGGTGAGAGCTCTCTTCTGCTTCTTGCTCATGATTTAAAGTTGGGATATTGGTCAAAAGCAGAGAAAACTGCAAGAATTTGTATTTGCCCTGGGGCAGTTTGCCGAGTTGACTTCCGGTCTGAGGCTGGTCGGGCTAGATTTGCACTAGGACCACGTTTTCAGCTGCTCTCGATCCACCCTTTACCAAAGGCAGATCTGCCAAAGCACCTGCCTGCAAGCAGAGCAAAGTGGCCCAGGCGTCTCCCAGGGGCTTCCTGGGTGCCTTAAATCCGGCCCTCTATCGCAGCCCTGACTTCCGCCCGGGCTGGAGTCTGATCGCGACCAGCAGCTGATTTCCCCTGAGGCTAACCTTCTCTGGAGTTCTTTCAAGGTAGATTTTTGATAGAAGTGCGTTGTAGTCCAAATGTTTGGTGGAGCCCTCACTCAAAAACCAGTTCGAAGGCTCACTTTGGGTCTGAGGGAAGGTCCCAGGAGTTCACAGAGAAAGCTGTCTGCAGTTCGCCATCTTTTGTTTGCTTGTTTTTTAAAATTATTTTTGGGACAAATTTTTGTTTTCTACTTTGAAAGGCATGGTGTCTATATCTCTCCTATTGCTGAGTTTGAATGATTGAAAAAAGAGGAAGCAAACTCTTTTAATGGTTGTTCTTCTTCTAGCATGGTAGACTATTTTTTTTAAAGTAAATAAGTGTTATAGGGCAACAGATAGATCACTGGTGCCCCAAGAAAAGAATGACCCCTTCCAAGGTATCTAGCTTCTTTTGAACAAGTTGCTTTATAGAAGATCTATATGACTATATCATCTAAATTTTAAGTGTTTTGATGAAAAGAGGGAATCTCAAGAAATAATGAATTCTGTCTTGATTAGTGAGTTCCTGTCTAGACTTCATTTAAAGCCTCACACATGCTGTTCACCTTACTTTTGGCTCATTCTCTATACTGTCCCACACCAGCTGCCTCACCACCCATTGTGAGATTGATTCTCTATATCATCAGAAACCCTAAACAATATGCTTTTGTTTTTTATCCTCTATGCTATCCTGTGCTATACTTAGCACTTTTCATATAGTAAACACTCAGTAAATGTTTTATCTAACTTTTGATCTTTCTATATATCTAAGGAGAGGTAGATAATATAATGGGTAGAGCACTAAACCTAAGTCAAAAAGACAGTCCAAATCTGGCCTCAGTTAACTTATTAGGTATGTGATCCTGGGCAAATCATTTGACTTCTATCTGCCTTAGTTTCTTCAATGATAATATAGGAATAACAACATCTACCTCCCACAGTTGTGAGGATCAAATGTGATATTATTTATAAAGCACATAGCACAGTGCCTGACACATAGTAAGAGCCTCATTAATGCTTGTTTTCCTCCTTCTTCCTCTCAATTTTTATTGCCTTAATTTCTAAAGAAACTGAAGAACTGAAATCAAAAGGAAAAGAAAAGAATGAAGAGTTATCTATGTGTAGATTGCTATGTACAAAGGAACTGGAACCATGTGGTTTTGGATTTGGTTTTGGTTTTTACCTGTATCATTTGGATCATACTTTCGGAAAGCTTTTATGAGGTTGGTTTTCCGGCTAATCATTCTCTCTCCTAATATCCTGAAGGCAGCATTTTCAACGACATCCACCCTATTTTAAGAAATAAATGATATCACTTATTCCCGCACATAGGCTGAGATATTTACTATCGCTCACACCTTTGTAAAGAAAGATGAAATATCTTACTAAATTGTTTACAACCTTTGACCCAAATATGTCACTAATATAGTTATATACTCCAAGGATATTATTGACAGCAAATAAACCCAGAACAACAATAAAATCAAAATTCACACAAGCAACACTGTTCAAAGAAGGATTATTTGTGCACCAAAAATCTGGAAACAAAATATGGATCCATTTACTGGAGAATGGTTGAATAAATTATGAGATACAAAGGCAATGTTAATGTTATATTATGATGAATGTAAAGACTTTGGAAGTCCAAAATGAGAAAGCAGACCTCTGACACTGTACCCAAGGACAGCAAAGACAGTGGGAATGAGATTTAAAGGAGTGTGATATTCTTCTGCTTTCCCTATGGCTATTAACCATGTCATCAGAGAAATGAAACAGTAACACATAATGTAACTAAGAGAATATAAACTAGACACTCAAAGAGAAGTGAAGCTTCAGAATTGGCCTCTTTGCCTTGGACTCTGTATGGACTTGTGAGACAGTGTATCCCAGATTTGGGGAGGAAATAGTTTGTTCCGATTATTTTTATGATAACTGCTTAGTAAATATCTCTAATTAAAAGCTAATGAACTCAGGTTGAATAATTAATATTAACTAGATAATCAATTTGGAGCATACTGGTGGGAATTCAAGTAAAAACTCTTTTCAAGGTAATCTCTAAATTGCTGAGGAGTCATTTACTCCCCTCTGTAAGTTCTGGCCTGCCAATGTTAGTGAAAATTTAGGGAAAATAACCCCAGAAGGAATATTAAACTTGTAGAACATGAAACATAACAAACATAAAACAAAGCAAAAAAACACAAAACTAAGTGAACAATATATAAAATGGCTAAACATGTAAATAAAGTCAATGTATAATGACAACAAAATTTTGGTCAAATATATTAGTAAATGTTAGTATTATATTGACAGAGTTGAAGGATTTATCTTCCCTTTTTGTTTGATATTGATAATCTTGGGTGTGGGGGAAGGAGAGGGAGAGTAGAATATACTTGGTAAAGCAATTACTTATTACAATATTGTCAGAACAAATTGTATCAATAAGTTTTAAAAAATAAATATTTCACATTAATGTGTTGTTTCACTATCATTTTTTATGAGTTTTCAAAATGAATTACACAAATTCTTTTATCCTGCTTCAAACACTTGACCTCAGGAGCATTCAGCTATTTAATAATATTTGTTAGGTACCCAATACCTTCTCCCCCACCTTGCCCCCAAGTACAGTACTAAATTGCAGAATGTTTGAGCTAGAAGAGACCTTTGAGATCATCTAGTTCAACTCCCTTATTACACAGAAGAGAAAACTTAGGATTTTAAAAGTTGTAACTTGTCCAATGTTACTTAGCTAACAAAGTTAGAGCCAGAATTTGAGAATGATGAGACAGTAAAGAGGCAAGACTGAAACTGAAAGGGTCTGAAGTCTGAATGGTGGATATAATAAAAGGAAAACAAAAACAAAAAGGCATAGAAGCAGTTAAAATTTGTGTTATACAGTTGAGCAAAGTTTTGTGTTAGTGCTTTAGTAGAAATTAGTTAATTTCTGAAATCAATTAAACTGAGACAAGAAAAAAATAGGTTTGTATTTCAATGAGGATAGACAGACATAAGTAAGGACCAATCACTAGAGCATACACAAATATTCTCTCCTAGCCCAAACTACCACAAAGAAACTGGCCACATGAGAGGGAGGAGTTTATATGTTGTCTTCTAATCAGCTGTTAATAACCCAGAATTTGGAAAGTATATACAAAGAGCCTTTTCATTGCTTACTTTCCTTTGTGGCTATGTGGTGACAGGAAAATTTTGAGCTGCCCCTGGGAAGTAGGTGGTGGGACAGGAAGTGATCTTGATTCCTACATGACCATAAAGGCTGTAAGAACTTGTCCCCCTCTGTCTCTTTGTGTTCCTTCATTCCTAATCTTAGGTGAACTAGAATGCTAAGGTGCAGTTGTCTAGATGGTGACACTCTCAGTATTGACAGGATAATTAGTAGGTAAAAGTGCCTACTAGAATCATTAGCAGAATCCCCCAAAGAAGGAATAGCTGACCCTTAATAGAAATGTCCAAAACCAATGAGGAAAGACAATCATTTGAGGAAGCCAATCATTGACCAACTTGAGTGGTGTCTTCTTGTGGTAAAGAGGATTTCTAACTCTGGACTCAAAGAAGACTTAGAATCTGGAAGCCCAGATGATTGACTGAAGTTACACCTAATGGAACTTCAGAACATTTTCAAAAGAAAGAAAAGGACTTCATAAGGTCTCAAAGGTTTCATTATCACTTCTATGTAAGAGTTGTTGTCCTTCCTACTTGAAGAGGACCAAAATGATATCAACATGTTAGAATCGAGTTACAATGTGGCTGTAACACTATAACACAGCCAACTGTGGCTGGTCATACCAATATGAGCTCAGAATGCTCTGCCCCAAATTGGACACAAATAGTCCCTATGAACATTTGGGCTAGCTTTTCCAAATTTGTGCATCTCATATTTCTTTTGGGCTAATGCAATTCTGCTTTGCTCAAAAAGCACAGCACCTTCTTTGATAAGGGTGAGTGCTGTTCTGTGCTATTGTCTCCCATGTCACATAATTGATTCTAAAGTCCTGAATAGAGACCTTGACAGTGTCCATGTATTACTTTTGTCTGACCATCAGAATGGTTGCCTTGTGTGAGTTCTCCATAAAATAATTTTTTTAGCAAGCATTCATTTGACATTCAAACTATGTAGATGAATGTCAGATACACATATTCACTCCTAGTCTCTCTTGAGTTCTAATTCCATACTACAAACTACAAATGTTCCTTATTGAACATTTCAAATGGAATGTTCCATGCATATCTCAAATTCAAAATGACCAAAACAGGTATCATTATCTTTCTCCATAAAGGTATGCCTCCCCCAAGATTATTTATTATTGCTAGGGTAAAACAATCTTCTCTGTTGACTAGGTTCATTATAAATTGATTCTATATAGTCTCGATGGGTCCTCATTGCAGCAAGGGAATCCTCTTAACACCGCTTTATTGATTTAGGAGCCCACTCACATCAACATCTTTTCCAAATGTTTTCATCTCTCCTCCCATCTTCTCACCTGGGGACCTTACTTCATACTTCATTGAAAAAAACTGAGGCCATTTTAAAACGCTTCCCCCATCTCCTCTCCTTTTCTCACCTCTCTCATCTTTCAAAGACATTAATGTGGTACTAGGCTTAGAGTCAAAAAACCTAGTTTCAGACACTTCTTACCTGTGGGACTAGAAAAGCCACTTAGCCTCTGTCTTTCTGTCTGTTTCTACTTCCACAACTGTAAAAATAGCAGCTACTTCCCAGGGTTGTTGTAAAGCCTCATTATGTGCCTGGCACATAATAGGTTCTATATAGATGTTAGCTATTATTGTTGTTACTGTTGTGTTTAATATGTGTGTGTATATATACATATATATATATATGTATATATATATATAATCTCATAATAACCCTATAAGATAGGTGTTACTATTATCCCCAGTTTTTGTTGCTGTTTTTCCCAATCATGTTTAACTCTTTGTGACCCCATTTGGGGTTTTCCTGATAAAGGTACTGAAATGGTTTGCCATTTTCTTCTCCAGCTCATTTTACAGATGAGGAAACTGAGATATACAGGGTTACATGGCTTGCCCAAGATCACACAACTACTAAGTGTCTGAGGCCAGGTTTGAACTCAGGAAGATCAGTTTTCCTGACTCCAGTTTCAGCACTTTGTGCACTATGAGCCATCTAGCTGTCCTAGCTTCCCATTATCCTTAGGAATAACTATAAACTCTTCCTTTGGCACTTTCACAACCTGTCTCCTATCTACATAATATAATACCTTAATGTACAGTTTCTCTTTTTACATACTCTGCCATCTAGTCAAACTGGTCTTCTGTTTCTCCTACCTCTTAAAATCCTGGTGTCAAGACTGGTTTCTCATACTATTTTCTCCATGAGAAGTTTCCTGATGTCCCAAGCTGCTAACACTTCCTGTTCCTATCACTAGTCTTATCTATTTTGTATATACCTATCTACAAAGCTACATTGTCTTCATTGATATAATGGGAGCCACTTCAGAGTAAGGACTACTTCACTTTTTCCTTTGTATCTTCATTGCCTGACATAATACCTGGCTGCACAAGAATGTCAGGGATACTAAGTTTCAAGATGAATTGGGTAGTGAGTGGGCTGCTAAATCAATAAAGAAGTGTTAAGAAGATAGTCTAGCTGCAATGAGGACCAGTTGATATCATAGAGAATTAATTTATAATGGACTTAGTCAACACATAAAATTGTTTTACCCTAACAATAAGTAATCTTAGGGGAGGCAAAGCTTTACAGCTTACCTGTTGTAAACATTCCTTCTATCACTGCAGCTTATAATCAAACCCCAGAGAGTTTTTACCACATGGTCTTCTTCTTTTTTTTTTTTTGCTTTTTGCTGAGGCAATTGGGGTTAAGTGACTTGCCCAGGGTCACACAGCTAGGAAGTGTCTGAGACCAGATTTGAACTCAGGTCCTCCTGACTTCAGGGCTGGTGCTCTAACCACTGCACCACCTAGCTGCCCCAACCACATGGTCTTCTAAGAGAAAGCTACTTATATGTAAAGGAATTGGAGTTGAGAGAGTAGAGAAAATAAAGAAGAAAAATTTGTGGGGAATGTGAAAAAGGAGTGATAAAGGTAGTATCTGAACACATAAAGTTAAAATTCATGTAGAATGAATTTGTATTAACTAAAATCTGATCCTTTTTGTTATTTTCTCTAGTAATGTATAACAATCCTAAAGTAGAAGAGAAGTTGGGTGATGGGGTTACCCAGGGATTCTCAAGTTGGGAATGACAAGTCAGGAATAGAAGAAATTAAAAGGTCATAATTTGTGAATCATTAAAATATGAACTCCTTCAGCTTCCTTTCTTTATTCTTCAACACTTTTCAGCATGTTTATTCCCTTTCCTCTTTCTTTTATTAGGGAAAAACCTATTCACTAAAAATAACCCTTCTACATATACTCTTCATCCACTTTTCTAAGATTCTTATCCAACAGTTGTCTGCTCTCTATTATACATCTTTAATTTCTCCATTTTCATTTTTTTCTTTTTAAAGTTTTTTTTTCCAATCAGATAAAATCCTCTTTATCTCCTTCCCAATCCAACCTTGCATCAAGATTGAAAGAAAAATAAAACCTTTGTTACAAACATGTATAGTCAAGCAAGAAAAACAAATTCTTCCATTCATCATGTCCAAAAAAGAAAAAGTCTCATTCTGTATTATGAGCCTTTCACCTCTTTATAAAGAAACAGGTAACAAATGCCTCATTAAGACTCTTGGTACCATTGTTCATCATTACAATAATTAGCATTCCTAATTCTTACACAGTTGTGTTTCCCATACTGTTGTCATCACACACATTGTTGTTTCAGTTTTCACCCTCATTAATAAGCTTAAAGAATTCTCTTAAATAGTCCCCTTAAGCATGTTTATAACACTATCATATTTTTGTACTATAATTTGTTCATTCACTCCCCAGTTGATGAGCACTCCCTCAAATTCCCTTTCTTTTCCATTTCAAAAAAGCAACAAATATTGTTGCACATCCCTCATTAGAGTTTGTTTTGCCATCAACTAATCCTTCCCCTAACCTACTTTCCCTCTAAATACTCTTTCTGCCTTCTCTTTTTTGCATATTTCTGTTGAATAAAATATATTTCTCTATCCAACAGTACAATGAATATATTCTTTCCTCCAGTGACCAGTTCAGACAAGAGAGAGATTCAATTGTCAACTATTCATCTCCATTCTGATATGTTTTACTTGTATACTCTGATCATGTCAGATTTCCCTAACCTTTTTCCTCCTTTCCCCCTGGTGATTTTCTCTTCCCTTTTCTTTATGTTTTTCTCTTAGGTTGATTACAGAATTTCTCTTAGGTCTTATCTAATTATATTCCTTCTATGACCCTTGATAATCATACAGCTCAGAAGGAACACATATATTATCTCCCCATCAAGATTTATCTTTGTTTAGTCCCTTGTGACTTGATTTGTGTTTATCTTTTTATGTTTTTCTTAATTCCTGTATTTGAACTTCAAAGTTTCTTTGCAATTCTGATCTTTTCATCAGAAATACTTGGAAATGCTTTATTTCATGAAAGATCCATTTTTCTATACATAATTATATCAGTTTTGCTGAATAAGTTATTCACGGCTGTAAACTTATATCCTTTGGTTTTTGGAATATTGTATTCTAACTGTCCTTTAAAGTTGTGGCTGATAAATCATGTGTGATCCTGATAGTGGCTCCTTGGTCTTTGAATTCTTTCTGGCTGATTCCAGAATTTTTTTTTCCCCTTTGACCTAAAATCTCTAGATTTTAGCTATAATGTTCCTGGGAGTTTTCATTTTAGGGTATTTTCCCTCTGATTCTAAAAGATTCTAAGGGTAGTTCTCCTTTATGATATCTTGAAATATGTTTCTGGGTTTTTGTTTTGTTTTGTTTTGTTTTGGTTATAGAATTTAGATAGTCCAGTAAGTCTTAATTTTTCTTCTTGATTTTTTTTCCAGATCAGTTGCTTTTGTTATAAAATTCCTTATATTTTGTTCTTTTTTAAAATCTTGATTTTTTTTCTTAACATTTCTTGTTGTTTCATTGAGTAATTGGCTCTTTTTTTGTTACTGTTTTTCAATTGCTTCAGTCATGTCCAACTCTTTGTGATCCCATTTGGAGTTTTCTTGGCAAAGATATTGAAGTGGTTTGCCATTTCCTTCTCCAACTCATTTTACAGATGAGAAAACTGAGATAAATAGGTTTAAGTGACTCACCCCAGGTCACACAGCTAGTAAGTATTTGAGACTGGATTTGGACTCAGAAAGATGAATTTTTTGGATTCCAAACTATCCACTGTCCTACCTAGTTATCTGACTTTTATTTAACTTGTTCTAATTTTCAGGAAGTTTGCTGCTTAGATAGTTTCATACTTAATATTTTAAACTATTAAATCCTTTTTCTATCACGTCCTTTTCATAGCTCTTGTTTCTTTTCCATTTTTTCTTCTAGTGCTTTCATTTTATTTATTAAAAGAATTTTAACTCCTTTTTGTGGAGGATGAACTTTTCCTTTATTTCTTTCAGGAATTCTAACTGAATTTGTTTCTACCTTTTGTTTTAATTTGATGTTTTGTTTGCAGATGCTGTTCTGGAGACATTCTTTCCTTTAAGGTTTGTGTCACAACTGTCCTCTTATCTGAATTGATTGTATGACATGGGAGACTGGCACAAGACCACCCAGCATGACCTCATCAGAAAAGGTTCTGTGCTCTATGAGCAAAGCAGAATTGAATTAGCTAAGAAGAAATGTGAGATGTGCAAAGTTAGATTAACCACCCCAAATGTTCATAGGGACTATGTCTGACCCATGGCAGAGCATTCCAATCTCACATTGGTCTGACCAACCATAGTCAAACACTCTATAACTCAACTCTAACATAGAAATGTCGTTTTGTTTTTCTTTAAGAACAAAGGACAACAATCAACCAACCAGCCAACCAGTGTCATGACCCTCCCTGTCATCATAGTCACATTTTAGAATAATATTCTTTTTTGTTTGCTTATTTCCCCAGCCTATTTTCTAATTTTGAACTCCTTAAGGGTCAGGCTCTGCAGATTTCTGGAGGGAAGATCTGGACTTCTCTTAGTGCTTCTTTCTTGGGGATATTGAGTATTAAATCATTGGTTATAGGTTTTTGTTTGTTTGTTTTTGGGGGGGATTGTTTTTTTGTTTTTTTTTTTTTTGCTAAGGCAATTGGGATTAAGTGACTTGCCCAGGGTCACACAGCTAGGAAGTATGAAATGTTAAGTGTCTGAGGGCAGATTTGAACTCAGGTCCTCCTGATTTCAGGGCTAGTGCTCTATCCACTGCTCCACCTAGCTATCCCCAGTTATAGTCAATACTTGAGGAGTGAATTTATGGTGAAATTATGAACTGAACTAACCACTCTGGAAAGCAATTTGGAATTGTACTAAAAAGACGTGACTAAACTGCCCATATTCTCTAACCCAAAGATTCTACTGCTGGGTTACTACTCCAAGGAGCTCAAAACCAGAAAGGACCCATAAAACCCCAAAAATTTATAGCAGTCTTTTTTGCTGTTTTTTAAAAATGAAAACACATAATATCATACTATCAGAAATTATAAATATTAAGAATTCAGAGAAGCATGGGAAAATTTACATGAAATTATTCAAAGCAAAGTAAGCATATACAAGAAGAACTACAATGACTACAATATTGTAAATGCAAATAACTAACAAACAAAAAACATTGAATGCTGTGTAATTATAATGATCAAGTTTGGTTGCAGAGAAAAGAAGAGAAAATGTACATTTCTCCTTTATTTGTAGAGGTGGGGGAACAACAGGTATGTTACAATAATTGTACTGTGATCTTTGATGTGTTGATTAGTTTTTATAAACTACTTTGTTTCCTCTTTCTTTTTAAAATCTTTATTACAAAAGATGGTTGACTAAGTGGGGTAAGAAAGTTTCTATTTGAAAACAAAAGTGATTTTTTTTTTTTTTTGCTGAGGCAATTGGGGTTAAGTGACTTGCCCAGGGTCACACAGCTAGGAAGTGTCTGAGACCAGATTTGAACTCAGGTCTTCCTGACTTCAGGGCTGGTGCTCTAACCACTGCACCACCTAGCTGCCCCAACAAAAGTGATTTTAAAAACAAAAGGTATCAACAAAAAAAATTTAAGTTAATAAAAGGAGAAAATTTTATCTACAACTAAGCATTCCATTTTCTCACTATTCCATCTTTTTGTAGTCCTTTGCACTTGGATTTCTATTCCCACTACTTGACTAAAACTGCTTTCTTTTTTTCTTAAGTCTGCAATGACTTATTAATAAAATAATTCTCATTTTTCTTAACCTCTTACTTTTGGAGACCTCACCGCACTCTCCTGGATCTCCTCTGTCTTCATTACTCACTCTTCATTATCTCCCCAACCACAGTTTGATCTTGACATTCTTTTATTTCTATACTCTCTCCTTTGGCAATCTTTCTCAATTCCAGAGTTTCAACAATGAGCTATAGGAATTATCATCCTATATCATCATATAGGATGATAATTCCTATTATCTATGTCTCAATTTCAGATTTATCATTGTGTTACAAACCAGAAATTCTAATCATCTTCATGTAGCTGTCCTATAATAGTTCTTTCCCCCAAACATATTCTTTTTAAATTCTTCTTTCAAATCCATATTACAGCATTGTGGGCAATGATGAATATAAAGAATCAGAGAAATTTGGGAGGATTGATCTGAACTGATATAAAGAAAAGTAAGCAGAGTCAAAAAAATAATACACACAATTACTACAATACTGTAAATGCAAAAAAAAAATGTTTTTCTATTCGTCAAACTATATCCAGTCTTCCATGTTTGAAATCTTGGTGCTTTCTTTTACTCTTCTCTCTCCTTCAAATCTCATATCCAATTAATTACCACATCCTGCTGCTTCCACCTGTCATTAGTCCCCCCACCTCTCTATTCTTACTACACTAAAGACCCTCAATGGAGTATTTCAAAGGTCTCCCTTCAGGTTTCCCAATTTTTACTCCCTTTCCCTTTAATTCATCTTTCACAGTGTTTTTAGAAATTATTTTCTATATAGAGAGTTGATTATATTATCAATCTGCTAAAAAAAATCTTTATATAAAGTTAAATTGAATTCTTTTATTTGATGGTAAAGCAACTCTAAAACCTGGCACCATCCTAGTTTTCTTGATTTATTTTATCTTACTCCTCTCTCTGAATCCTATGTTATAGCCAAACTAGACCTGTCTCTAGATACTGAACTCTACTTTGTTGTGTTTTTGTTTTTTTGTTCAGGTTGTTCCCTATTCTAGGCATAAGTTTTTTTTCTTATACATATATGTATATGTATGTATGTATATACATATATATCCTGAAATAGAATATAGTTGACCAGTCTTGAAGATGAGTAGAAAAAAAATTAAATTGGGGAGATGGCATTGAATTGCTAGAAGAAGGAAGTACAGTGACTAAGCTGTGATTGGAACATTGTAGCAACAAAAGTTAAGCTGTACTTTCTATTGTCTTGTCTACAGATAGCATTTTTCCTCCATGGAAATATATTTCTCCATCTTTTGTTCATGTTAGCAATACCTCATCTACCCTTTATGATAATCAATCTCCATAGAAGTATAAGAAGATAAAACAGGAATAGGATTCTGATTCATCAGATTCACCACAAAGTACAACTGTACCTTTCATGAAGAGTTTTTACTTGGGTGACTTGGCCGGACTGGTACTGGAAAAATCGAGGGGTTGTATCATGGCTCAATTTGAGGTAAGCACCTCGATTGCTTCCTTCTTCATAATAATTAGATGCAGAAAATACTGTGATAATCTGATTAAGGATAAAGAAAATATTGGGTATATCAGAACAGTTAGAAATATAGAGTCTCATATGGACTTTAGAGCATTACCTATATCTTCTACAGAGCAATTAATGGCACTGTGGTAAAAGTGTAGAGAATGTACCCTGTCAGTATACTTATAGCTACTTGACTGGAAATCAATCAAATATTCTCAGCCCATTTACCTAGGTATTTGTAAACAGTTCAATTTCAGGATTAGAGAGCTCTTTGCTTTCATAGAAGAGGTCATAAGGAATTTAGATAATTTTAATTTTTTTCTCTAAGATAGCTATTATACATTTAGATCAAGATTTGACCAGGGCCACAATTTCCTGCTTATGATAATAATAAAATGATTCATGTCTCCAAAAAATGAAATACTTTGAATTTGGAGTTTAAAAGAGTTGTAAAACCTGGACTACTATAGAGAATGTTAAATTATTCGCCAGGATTGGTATAGATATATACTTAGCACTATCACTAACTAGTACATAGCCTGGGATGTCACTTCATTTTTTGGGTAGTTTTCTTAATATCCACCTTATGATAAAATGAGATAGTGTTTGATAATGTTTATGAAAATACTTGGACAAGGAAGAAAGTACTGCAGTACGAGATGGTATTGATTTAATATTATTGCTGGGTTTATTTGTTTTTTTAATTTCTTAGTCAACAGCTCATCCCTGATCCTTTCCTTTCTTTCTTTTTAACAGTTTTTATTACCATAGGAAGGATACCTATTCAGAATTAGGCACAGGAGATCTAAGTCTCTCAAAAATGTGTAATTATTATGCTCATACATTTCTTTGATGGTCCTTATTCGTAATGTGTATTTGTAGTGTTTTGTGTTACTCACTTCCACCCCTGCCTTTCCTTTGTTTTCTGAATGATATTTATTTCAATTCTTTAGCTACTACAGTGTTTGATGGCACCACCAGTTGAATAAAAATATGGGCCTTTGTACCAGAGAGAAGTTTGGGGTCAGAAAAGAATTTTGCTGCTACCCAAAGGCAATCTAGCCTATTGTCTTCTTTTTTTTTTCAATTCTGGGCCCAATTTATTGTCCATTTGCAGTATCTATCTAAGTTGACTATCTACATGTATTTGTATATAGAAATAACACATTTATATTATTTTAGTCCATATATAATATGCATTTAAATGGATAATGTATAGAATTTTCCTATCTATATTATTATATTATTCCAAACAAAATAATACATAAATATTATATTAATAGTATAAATTATATGGTATAAATTATATCCATAATTATAGATAAATCATGTTATTCTGTATTATAATTGCAGAAGTTCTATATATTGTTCATTGGGCTGACTACATAGTATGTACAATAAGCATGTCATCAAAGAAATATATGAGTGAAAAAGAAGACAGGCTGACTATAGTGAGAATGATGAGTAACCAATGGACAGCCTGTGTACTTCACTGTTATGCTTTGATGGCAAGAAAAAGCAAGTTCTGGGCAGATCTGCTGGGGAGAATTTTGGGGAGAAAGTGGACAAAAGTTACACAGGAAGAGAAGCCCTGCATTGGTTGTGATTTACATCACTGGAGGGAGTGCCCATATGGATAAGACCATAGTGTCATCCAGTGGAATATTTGAATTATTATACAAATTGTCTCTGTAGGGCTTAAGGAGCCTTAAGCCAGTTTAAAGGAGCCTTAAGCAACCAATCCAGAAATTATCCCCAGTCAAAGAATTTGCTAACTCATCAAGGTTTCACAAAAACAAAACTGCATGAAACTCTACACAGCATCCACTATAGCTAAAGCTAAAGCAGTTAGCCAGCAGCCCCTCCCCCCTCTAAAATCAATTACTTAGCTTGGTGAAGACTGATTCTTTATGTTGCTTTTGACTAAAAAGAAAAGGTCAAAGGGCAACAAGCACAAATTGGAGAGACAACAAAGGAGACAGCTCAACTACCTCCTTTTCTCTCTTTCCCTTAGCCTAAATATCTCCTTTAATAAAAAGTACTGCTTTAGAAAGTGATTTATTTTCAAAATTAATGAATTTGTGGTTATAGGATCATAGATCTAGAGCTGAAAGGAATTTCAGAGAGTACCTAGTCTAAATTTTTCATTTTATACATGAGGAAACTGAGATTCAGAAAAGCTGTGACTTGTCTGAGGGAAATCAAGAAAGATGCATCAGAGGTATTTCAAACCAGGTCCTCAGAATCAAAAGAAGTAAGAGCACCCTTTTTCTTCAGAGGTCAAAATATATTTTACATGAGGTCTATGTCTACAAACTTGTTTATTTTCATGGGAGATCAAGTTGACTAACTAAATGACATCTAAGTAAAAGGCAATAAGACTCCTCAATATGTTTTTGAACTGTACATTTCACAGCATTGCTCACATATTCTCCTTCTCTCCCTTTC
Source organism: Myrmecobius fasciatus (assembly GCA_023553655.1). Lineage (NCBI taxonomy): Eukaryota > Metazoa > Chordata > Mammalia > Dasyuromorphia > Myrmecobiidae > Myrmecobius > Myrmecobius fasciatus. The sequence goes on along the minus strand of JAJPUD010003570.1, from coordinate 170,247 downwards.
CTCTCCCAATTCTCTTTCTCCTCCACCCCTTCTTTCCCTTTCTTCCCTCTCCTTTCCCCCATTCCTCCCTCCCTTCTTCTCTCCCCCCCCCCACCCTTGTCTTTCTCAGCAACAAGAGAGATTTAAGACACATCTTTTGCTTGGCTTTCTGGAGTTTTTATTGAGAAACATAACAAGTCAGGTTATCTTACCTTTCCGTCATGGCAGATGTCAAAACCTTCTGGTTTACATTCATGAGACCTGACGATCATCTTCAGACCAAATTTGTTCAATATATTCTCAGTAACATCTGGTCCAAAATAACAACCTCCTCCTCGACTTGTGTTTGGGTAACAGCCCTTTCTGCTTCTGGGATCACTCCAAAGAATATTGACTATCTTTGAACAACAAATCAGAGCTGACCACTATCAATGTGCCCAGATTTAAATCTATTAACTAGAAATCTCAAACCCAAAGAACATCATAAGGCACATCATGCATAGTGCTTTCCTCCTTCAAAACTTTACTTTATACTCATCTCCATGATTTCTGTCTATTCACCTCAACCTCCCCAATACCCACCTCCCCCCACAAACATCTTAATAAGCTACAGATTTCATGAGTGAGTTAGAAGTTCACCTAAGAGAGAAAATTTCATTTTCCCTCATGATCCTTCTATTATTACGTTGTTTTCTATTATTTGTATATATGTATGTATGTATATATGTGTGTGTGTGTGTGTGTATCCTTTTCTTTGAGTTTTAGAAACAGATATGTTTTATTTGAGATGATTCAACATTCTTTTATCAATATAGGTAAATGATTACAACATATATACATAAATGTACATATATGTGTATATTTCTACATGTATATAAATATATGCATAGATATGTATCACTTAAACAGATGCAAAAACTTTTTCTCACTACCTTATTGAAATGGATAGTACAAGTATTATTATCCCCATTTTATAGATGAGAATACTCAAGCTGAGAGGTAAAAGAATTGCCCAAAATCACACACCTAGAAAGTGTCAAAGACAGGATTCAAATCTAAATACTATAATTCAAAAGCAAAAACTGTGCTACATGTTAAGACACATACAAAGTTTGGAGAAGATATTATCACTGACTTCTTGGAGCTTATAATAAAGTAGTTTTAGTGCTGCTACTTTTCCTACCATAAATAATTCCCTGCATGTAAATTTAATAACAGATTTGGATTTCATAACTAACAAAATAAACCATGAAGTTTACAGAGTTAAGACTTTCAAATGTCATCCACTTTGCATGTTTCCTACCTTAAGCTTATGCTTTCTCTGGAATTCTCCAATCAACAACACAATGTATAGCTCTGATATATACAGGACAAATGACAAAATCAAGGATACAAAAGAAGTTGAAATATCAGCAAGTGAGAGCTATTGTTACCTTTTCAACTAGAAGTCATGTGGCCAAGGAGGATCACATGAAGAAGAAGATAGACATTAGCAATACTCCATAAGTGACTATCAAGTTTTAACAGTGACAACTAGAACAAACCTGCCTAAATTTGGGAAAGGGGATGTGGGGGAAAAAAGGGAAATAAAGAAATTGAGGGAATCATGTCAGAAATCATGGTCATACTGACTATGGTCTGGATTAATTTGCTGGTTATGGTGCTGACATAGTCATTCCACTATATTTTCAGATACCTGGATGTTGTGTGAAGACAAAGTACTCTTGATGAGCAGTCATTCCCAGTGAGGATTGTTTTGATGGGATAGTGTACCTAATTATCCTGGCACTGGTATCAGTAGCATAAATGTGAGCAAGAGAGTCATCCAATTTACATGTTTCCTACCTTAAGCCTTTGCTTTCTCTGGAATTCTTCAGTCAACAACACAATGCTTCTGAACTAGCCTACTAAGAACACTGAAATTTATATATCTGAATGTTGGTTCTGCATTTTAAGGTGTACTACACATGGTACATTTGATCTAATATCCTGATCATTTGTTCTTGGTGCTGTAAGATATACTCCTAGACTGGGTTGACTGCCACCGACTAAAGATATGACTCCTTTTCTGTGTGTCCTGGAAAATAAAGTTTCCTTGGGGTGCCTTTTTGACCTACATGCGTCATTGATATTAAAGGGGAAGAGGGACTATTAGTACTTTCTCACTGTTATTTAGTTGTCTCTTAGTTATGTTCAACTCTTTGTGAGCTCTTTTAGGGTTTTCTGGGTATATGGAGTGATTTGCAATTTCATTCTACAGTGCTTTTCACAGATGAGGAAATTGAGTCAATCTAGGATTAGTGACTTGCCTAAAGTCACACTAATACCAGTACTAAGTTAGTTGACTTACTAATAGCTCTGAAACCCTATCCAAATATGACCAAGATTAAATGCTGCATAGCTTTCCCTGATCCTCCCAACTGCAAGAGATCTCTACTTCCTCTGAACTCTCATGGTATTTAGTTTATATCTCTCCTATCATATTCTATTTTATATTAGTTACTGTGTATATGGATTCACTATAGGTACCATGTCTTTTTTTTTTTTTTTTTTTTTTTACTTGTGTAATCTGTTGGGAAGTATTGTGATACAGGGAAAATGGATTGGCTTTGGAGTCACAAAGACAACTGAAGACTTGCTATTTGCAAGTCACTAGGGGACTATAGAAATCTAGTTTCTCAAAGCCATAAGTAATCCTCTAAGACAAGAACTCTTAATCTGTTTATATATACATGCATATATATATATATATACATATATATAATCAGTTTCCTCTATGATCTATGCATTTTATTTTATATATTTAAAATATTATTCTAAGAGGTCCATAGACTTCATTAGACTTCTACAGGAGTCCAAAACACAAAAATAGTTTAAGAATCTCTGCTTTAAGACTTTAAGTTACTAAAAAATGAGCCAAAGCAAGTAGAGAGAGCTTACACAATAGGAATTTCTTATACTGATGAAATCATGGGTTTGGACCCCCCCAAAAACCAAATATAAACATACAAACAAACAAACAAAAAAACAGAGGATAGTGCCTCTCACAAAGTGGGAACTTACTGACCATCAGATCATCAAGAGAAGTCTAAAAAAATCTTGTGCTTTTTTAACCTTATATGTACAATCCTATTAGCTTCCAGTCTGGCAGTTTCCATGGTCCCTACTTAAATCATTTAGAATTTCACCTCATAGAAGTGCCCAGAAAAGGAAGAATAGGGTAGTAAGATAGAGAGGAGGAAATGATCCATTGGTGGTCTATTTTATGATGTAATTTCCAGGGATGCATTGCAGGTGCAAAGAGCACCTGTGGATTTTTCTGTGAGAGGCATTCATGGCATAGAGAGTCAGCCTCAAAGGCAAGAAGACCCAAGTTCAAGTTTCATTTCTAATACCTATTAAATAAGTGATCTGCAACAAAATCATTTAAATTCTTAGTGCTCTAAGTAACATTCTGATACTATAAACTGCAAAGATTGTGCCCACCTGCTTGGTAGGGAGGCTTCCTCACCTGAGTGCCCTTACACCATACCAATGAAATCACAGATCTAAGCCTTATGCCTACACTTCTGTAAACTGTTTTTAGTAGAGATTTTATTTGGTTTTGCTGTAGTCTTGTGTTCATCTTATCCTTATCATTAAATTGTATATTTTTTTTCAAGGATATATTGTCATTTTCCTTCACACACTGCATATATCCCCATAGATATTACTAACTGAGGAATCTTCTTAGCACTGGGATTATTCAAGTGAACTCAAGTGAGGATTAAGAGAACTCAATTGGAGTTCTTTTTCAATTCTGTGCTTATCTTAATATAATCATTCCTATCTCTCTGAGTGTGGTTGTTTTTTGCTGAGGCAATTGGAGTTAAGTGACTTGCCTGGGGTCATAAAGCTAGATAGTGTTAAGTATCTGAAGCCAAATTTGTACTCAGGTCCGTCCTGACTACAGGGCTGGTGCTCTATCCTCTGTGCCACATAGCTGCTCCTGAGAGTGGCTTTCTTGGGAATCAAATGGAAGCAGGGACTGGTAAATGGCAAGAAATGTCAAATGGTGGGGAGAGAAAAGGGGAGAGAAGGAATAAAGAAAATTAAAGAAAGGCAGGAGGGTATTCTAGAGTGCCTCTTGAAATGTGGAGAAAGAAATACAATGTTGTCAAAATTTCATCAAATGCTTATTTTATTTGAAACAAGAGTTTGAATCAAAAGAAGCATCAGAGGACCACTTTGCTTGTGCTTACCAATTCCAACCATTCACATATATGGAGTGGAGCTCCTTTGTTCTTCCAGTTTGAGGGGATGTGACTAGTTCTCATAATATGGAGTATGTGATTTCAAGCACTATCTTTCCCCCTAAACCTACCCTTCCATCAAAACTCAATTTCTGTTGAGGGTACCACTGTAGTAGTCACTTAGGTTTGTAATCCCAAATCCATCCTCAATTCTTCGTTGTCCCTCATCTCCCCATGGTCAATCAGTTGCCAAGCCTTGTAAGCATGTCCACAAAATCTTTAATACTTATCCCCTTTTCTCTAGTCCCATGGCAATTACCTTAATTCAGACCCTCATTACCACTTCTCAGAACTATTAAAGTAATATTCTCCCATTTGGTCTCTCTGATTCCAATCTCTTAACTCTCCAATGCAACAAACATATAGCTGCCAAAATAATCTCCCTAAAATGTAATTAGGACCATAATCTCCCTAAAATGTAATTAGGACTACATCATCCCTATGCTCCTAGATTCCCTATTGCACCTAGAAAAAAAAAATTCCTCAGCTTGGCATTTGAAATTCTCCATAGACTAGCTCATTCCTTTCCTTTCTGGACTTATTTCACATTTTTTCCCCATTGTAAATCCCATGTTTTAACCCAATGCATCTATTTGTTCCCTAACTCCAGCATTCTTTCTTATATCTCCTTATGCATAGAATGTTCCATACTCTTGGGTGCACTTCTTCAAAGCCACCTGACTTTGCTTATCCTCTCTCTTTCAAATTATATTTTATTTATTTATCTGTGTAAGTTCTTTATCTTCCCAAGATGACATGGATTCTTAAGGGCAAGGATTTTCTTTCTTTTTTTTCTAACCAATTGTGTCTTGCACATAGTAGCATTTAACTTATGTGCTTAACAGTAATTTGAAGGACATGGTAAAAAAAAAATACTATCTAAATTCATGTAATGAATGAGGTAACACTGGACTGGAAGTTAGAAGACCTGAATCCTTAGCCTGGTTTTGGACAAAAACAAAACAAAATAAAAATATCTAGCTTCAGATTACTCATCTATAATATAATGAGAAAAGATTAGATGATCTAGAAGATGTCTTCCATCTGACATCATAATTTTGTGCCATAAAGGGGTTGTAGTATATAATTTTCAAGTCCACACCTGTTAGCATTTGCTACTGTTTTGTAGCCCACTCATTTGTCTTGATTAACTGGGATAGTAGCCATAACATATATAATAGATTCCTCTAAACAAAAACATCAGAAAGGTCTGACTGACCCATTTTGTAGGTCCACACCTGTGTTTTCATCATGTGATAGAAGTCCCAGTGTGAAAATTCCCTCCACTACATAAATTGGCAACTTGCCTGTAGTTTATAAATCTTAGAGAATATTTGAGGTGCCCTTAAAGGTTAAGGGATTTGCCCATAGTTACACAGCTAGTATCAGACTTGAACACTATTTCTTGCTGACTTTCTGTTAGCTGAAAATAAAAATAAAAAGCAAAAGAGCTCTCCTTCTTTCAATCCTCCTTTCCTCTCCCTGAATACAAGATCTACTTGAATGCTATTTCTAAGGCTGAACAGCTATCAACAAGACTTTTTTTCTGAAAACTTTAAACTGAAGCTTGAAAATTATTTCTACTTTGCTGGTCTGTACTTCTTCCTTTGGTTGCATAAACAAAAATCAAGTTGAGTTCCCACTTATACAAAACATACAAATAAAAAACTCCCCATGTTAATTTTTTATTCTATAGAGTAGTTTCCAAAAGTATATTTTCAGGATGAGTACAAGATCTTAGAAAACCACAATTAAATCCTACTTTCTGTGTCAATCATGTGTGTTCAATTTTTTGCAAAATTTGAAGCTAACTTTAATTTTAAATTATATATATATATAAAAATTTTTAAAAATTTAAAACTTAAATTTTAAATTTTAAAAAACTTCAACTAAGTTGAAGTCAGAGGAGCTGTGTTCAAATCCTGCCTATGGTACTTACAAAATGTGGGACCACAGAAAAATCTCTTGATTTCTTTGGGATTCAGTATCCTCATTTGTAAAATGAATGGGTTTGATTGGATGACACTGTGTACAAATCCCACCTCTGCCACTTGTTGCTTATGTGACCTTGGGAAGGGCTTTTCAACTCCCTCTTCCTCATTCCATCATGTATAAAATGAAGCTGTTAAACTAAATTGCTTTTGCAGTCCCATCCAATTCTAGATTCATGGTGCTCTGTATTTCATCTTCTTTTTATTGCTAATGGGTCTTATGCCCTGCCTAATCAGAAGTGTTTTGTGAGAAAAAAAAAAAAAAAAACTTTTTGGCTCCCTTTTGTCACGGATTGCACCCTCATAAATGAATAAAGACTAGGAAAAACAAGATCATGAATAAGAAAAGTTAACTAACTAGAAAAGGAGATACAAAATATACAAAATAGAAAGGGAGTTTTAAAGACAAAAATAGCTGTTTGAAAATTACAATTGGGGAAAGAGAAGCCAGTAAAGCTATGAGACCAAGAAGTAACAAAACAGAATATGAAGAATGAAAAAATAGAACAGAATATAAAAAAATATAAGAAAAACAAGATCTGAAAAACAGATTAAGAGGAGAAAATATAAGAATAATTGGACTACTTGAAAGCTTAATCAAAAAAAGAACCTTGACATAAAAATGCAAGAAATAATGCAAGAAAATTGTCTTGGAGTGATAGGACATAAGGGGAAAGGAGAAATAGAAAAAATCCATCATTTACCACCTCAAAGGGGTCCTTTGTGGAAACACATAGGAATATTATTGCCAAAATTTTAAACCCCAAAATCAAAGAAAAAAATCTGCAAGAAACAAGAAAAAAACAAGGAAGCAAAGAAAAGTTGAGCATTCATGAATATAATTTCTTCTACTTTTATATATCCTTTCTTGAACTGATAATTTGTTACATATTTTGAATTCTCCCTAACATTCTGCTGGGCACATGATGATGTTCTATTTTGTTTTCCTTTTCTGATTTCTTTTTCCTATTATGTTTTTCTTTAATAAAATAAAATTTTTAAAAGAAAGAAAATATGAAGCAATTATAGCAGGAATGAGGGCAAAAGAATCAAAGATATCGTGGTCAGAGATGAGGATATGGAACTCATTATCCTGGAATTTTAGATGATGGTAAGGTTTAAGCTATAACCACCTCAATGATCCACTGAGGTAGAGTAGAGTTGGAGGATACATACTGAGGAATTTTGAAAGCAGTATGTTAGGAAGGTTACAAGTGAGTAACGATGTTGCTAAGAATTACTGAAAGGGTTGAGGTCAAGAAGGAAACAAAGTCAAGTGCTAAAATCAGGGAGGAAAGTGAGAAAGCATCTTAGAGTTGGTAGATGAAAGACAAAAGGGGATGAGTACATCAAATTGATTAAATTTTCATTTTTCCCTATCACTGATTGTTCACACCAATATTTTATGGGGTATTTAACTTTCTTGCTCAATGGATATAGGCAAATATATCCTGACTGAAATTTACTAGTAAATGAAACTGTGCTTGCATAAGGGATAGGTTGCATGAGTCTGGATCAGGAATGCATCCAACACTGTGAATAGGATCAGAAGATATGATTTGTGTGCCAGCTCTGTGACTTAGTACTTATATGCTCTTGGGCAAACAAAATATACCTCTCTGGGCCTTGGTCTTCTCATCTCTGAAATGAGGGATTTGGGCAAGATAATCCAAGTTTTATATTTCAAACCCCCAAAGCAAAGCTCAATTATGTTTTCATTTCACCAAAGGCTTTCCTCAAAGTAAAAGGTGCCTTTAAACAAATCAACAATTACATTTTGAGATAATAAGTATAATTGAAGTACAGTTCACTGATTTGCAAAATGTTCCTTCCTTGGGACACTGGCCAGTATGCATAAGTGTAAGGGAGGGAGATGCAGCAACTTTCTTATCTGTGCATCTTCATCTCTGCCTCTTACCTTCCTTATCTTCTTTCAAGTCCCAACCAGAATCCCACATATTACGGAAAGCCTTTTCCGATCTTAAATCTAGTACCTTTTCTCAGTTAATTATTTCTAATTTATTTTATATAGTTATAACTTATTTGTACAAAGCTGATTTCTTCATTATCTCCACCATTATATTGTGAGTTCCTCAGAGACAAAGACTTTGCCTTTTCTTTTTGCATTCTCAAACTTAGCACAGTGCCTGGCATATAGTAGGTGCTTAATAAATACTGGCCAACTACAGATATAATATTAGAAAAATATCTTACCTCTGATAGGTATGATTTTCCTTGGAGGAAAAAAATCTTAAAATTAACCAAATTGTCCAATTATTTATGATTTTAATAACTTTCAGAGCAGAAAAGCTAAAGAAAGGAGTAATATATATATATATATATATAATTTTGGGAAGAATTATTAGTTCAAGTGATGAAGTCCAAACAAAAATCAGATTTGTAATTCAAAGGGAAGTAAAAGAAACTACAGAAAAACTCCCAAAAGTTTATAGTGCTAGGACAGGAGGTGTTCTTTTGGGGGCTCTGATATTTTCCTCCTGCTATTTATTAATCATTCCCACCAGCTGCAGTTAGTACAGTGTACCTCTTCACTGATGCAGGAGTGAAATGTACAATCTAATCCCCTTGCTAGAATACACAGGGCTTCATATTCCACTACTTAAATCTACTGGCATTGTGAATGAGTGGCTTCCATGTTCAATCCCTTTACCTATTGTTTTCCCTTTATCATGTATAGGAGAAAGTGAGTCATATTTGAAGCTGGAACACCTGCGCTCAATTCCTTCCTTAGACAAATAGTAGTTGTTTGATTCTGAGCCGGCCACTTAACTTCTGTGTCCCTCACTTTCATCTCTTATAAAATGCTAAAATAATAATAATAATAATAATAATAATAGCACCTACAGGTTTTCTCACAGGGTTGCTGTGAAAATCCAATGAGATAATATATGAAAAATACTTTTTAAAAAACATAGCAATATAAATGATAACTGCTACAACTGCTACCTGGATTCAAATCATATCTTTGCCATTATGAAGTGGGTGACTAAAAGACAAGGTCTTGCATGATGAGAAAGGCCCAAAAAGCATCTGGGTAGGGAAATTAAATGAGGCATCTCGTTGACCCCAAAAAACCTGTCTCCAAGTTTCAGGGTTTCTTATAGAGCTTGGGTATTAGACCTATGATTTTATTAATATAGGAAACTTCAAGATGAGATGACTGTCTCTATTAATGCATGTTGGCACTTTCTCTTGAACTTGAAGTCTTAGAGAGATGCCTAAAGAAATGAGAGGTTAAATGATTTACCCAGGAATACACATTTAACATATAAAAAAGGCAGATTTTCTTGACTCAAAAGCCTATTTTCTCTATATTATGTCATGGTCATTTAATATGTGTGTATGTGAATATGTATTCACACACATATATGTATACAGAGTATATAATATGTATGCATGTATGTATACTTATAACACATGTGTGTGCATTTGTATATCCTTATGTATATACCTATATCTATATATGTTTATATAAAGATATAATTGATTTGTGATTCCATGGGTATAGGGAACTCCCAGATGAATCCCTATTCACATACAGTGCAGAGAAGCTATTATAAAACCAGAATCTTCTGACCCTATCAAAGTTTTGCTGATTTTCTACTGGGATCAAAAATGTCATAGTCAAATCAATAATATGGTGTCACTATCCTGGGTTGTCATAGGTGATTCAGTTATGGCTTTATCACAAAATCTTCAAACTACAATCTTGTAGTCTTTTCTATACTACCAGAAAGTCCTATTCCAATGGAAATCAAAACTGGTATAAAAGTATCTTAATGTTTAAATAATGGCATACTTAGCTTTATTATCAATCAAATGAAATTTATTTGGCACCCACTATGTGAAAGACACTTTGCTAGGCACTATGAAGAATTGCAATTTTCTTCCCTAGTATATGCACACCACCATGAAATTGTATGTACATCTTTCAAATATTTATATATGTGTAGACCAACCATTTCTTTTAGTCTCCAATCCATATTACCTCTTGAAATAAGAACACAATCATTCATCCAAAAGGAAATAATTTTGGCTGTGTGTATAAGGATGCATCCAGGAAGAAATCATTTTGTCCATATCCATTCACCACAAAATCAAACATCTATAGTCTAAGAACATTTATCTTTTTAAAGAATATTCATTGAGCGTATATTTTGGGTTCACATACCTGGTCCCATTCATACTTTGTAAGGTGCTCCATAGCCAACATCGCTGGTGGAGGTAATTCATGAGAAAAACGCCCATGCCTTGGATCAAATACTGCTGGTACTAGTGGTGGCATTAGAACTGATCTCATCTACAAGTTAAATTAATTCTCTGAAACTTTTCATTCTATGAAACTTTTTTGTTCACTCTCAAAGCCACTCCCTTAATATAATCCTCATATCTCTTGCATGGACTATTGCAATAGCTTTCTACGTGGTCCCCCTCCCTTCCTTTATCCCCACCCCCACCTATCCTCCTTTAAGCAACTAAAGTTATTTTCCTAAAGCACGGGTATAATCATGTCACCCCACTGCTCAATAAATAAAACTTTTTAAATATTAAGGACCAAGAAAATATTTTAGAGATAAGAGAACTAAACTGTAGCCCAAAAGGGTTATCTGACTTCTCTAAGATCATATAGGCAAGTAAATAGATTCATGCTCTAAGACCAAAGCTGATACTCTTTCCTCTATATCACTGAGACTTATAATCATGCTTCACCTCTTTTGGAATAATGTTACAATATATGCTTGGAAAGAGAAATAACAAAGGTGAAGAACCTGCCTCCCTCAGATAGAAAAAGGTGAGAAGCAAAATTTAAATGTATGTATGTATGTATATATGTACATATAATCATATATAAAATATATTTGATATCCTAAATAAGTTGTGCCAAGGATATTACGTAGGATGAGAGGGAGTGAAGTATTCTAGGGATGGTACTATGTTTGAATATCCTGAAGCAAATTATATTGTCTCACACATCGAAGACTTTCAAGCAATAGAGTTCTTGACTATAAAGAGTTAAAAATTCATTTTAATAATAATATGAATTAGTTCAAAATTTTATAAAATTATATGTGTATATAATTGAGATTTTTTTCTTTAAAGAATGGAATTGAAAGTTTCAACTACCAAAAAACTATATGAAGTTTCATTTACAAAACCAAAATGGAGCATCTGAAACATTTTTTAGCTGACAATAATCTAATTACTCAGAAGATAAATGTCATTAAAAGAGCTATCACTCTATCAATTTGTACTGTTTCTAAACAAATCTCATAACCAGATAGTTTGCCTAAACTACCACCAATCTCAACCTTGTTTCAGTGTGAAATAATTTCCCCATTGTTATTCATAAATAGGTAGTAAATTTATGCTTCATTCGGAGTTGCATTTTTTTTAATCTTTTGACTAAGCATTTAAGAGTCAGCTAATTCATGACAGTCTTTTAGAAACTCTATTACTCACCTTATTTCTTTTCATTTGTTCAAGCACATTCAAATCTGTATTGTCTGCTATTCCTCCATGTATGACCAGAACTTTTTTGTCAATTAGAGTGCCAATAGGAAGCCAGGTATAAACTTCTTCCAGAAGGTGCAAAATTTTTGCACCATGTTGCTAGAAATAAAGTTTAAGTAAGTTTATTCATTTTCCTGAGTGATTTAAATTTATATAATAAGAACTATGTTTGGAACAAAAGTACTTGTTTATATTCCACAAAAAGAAATTTACATAGTTTTACTCAGCAATTAGAACAAAAATCAAATTAGAATGATTTCAGATTAATTAATCCACCATAATCAGACTTGGAGGTATAAGTATAAAATGAAATCTAACAGGTAGATCACATTTTCTAAAGCAGGTTTATTACGTTGCTTAATCTGAACTACATGATAATAGCTATACGAATACACAGTACTTTAAGGTCTACAAGGCATTTTACATATATTATCCCTCACAACAATCCTGGAAGATAAGACCATTATTATCCCCATTTTACAGATAAGGAATCTCAAATTGAAAGAGGTTGAGTGACTTGCCCAGTGCCTCACAATCAGTATGTGAGAAAAGATTTAAACTCAGTTTCTTTTTGATTCCATATCAGTACTCTCTTTCTCACACTTTCTATTTGCTTCATACAATATACAAATCAATCGCTTGGACCATTAAGGGTTAACAGTGACAACCCCAGGTCATATAAAGTACTGATTCAAGATTCTAGATATTTCTTGGGATCCCCATCTGCTGGAGAATATTCTATGATTAAAAGCAAGTACAAACTTTTATCAACTTTCAATGGAGAGAGCATGAATATGATACCAGGACTATTGCCATGTCATGTGCCCAGCAGCATCCCTGCTTCCTATCATAAGAGAATAAGCATTTATTAAATGCCTATTATGTGCCAGGCATTGTGCTAAGCACTTTACAAATATTACCTCATTTGATTTATATTCTTGACATAAAAGGAAAGGAGGAGGAAGAAAAGGGAAAACTGGGAAGTTGGGTTGAAAAATAAACTTTATTGACTTCAAACCTTTTCTTAGAATTGGTTCTGGTTATTGACATTGAACAGAAAATCACTTTTTAGACAAACCAGTAATCCAATTAATATTTTTGCCTATATTCCACATCACAGACCCTAGGGGTCATAAAGAATTCTCTCCCAGTCTACATAGAAGTTGTTTTTATTCTAGCATCATTATATTACAGGTAATGGTCTATTACAGGAAATGGATGCCCTGTTCTTTCATCTATTTCCTGTATGTATTATACTTGTCTATTTGTTCATAAGATCTATATAATTATACATTTCATTTCTTCCCTATATTCACATGGACTGAATCATCTGAGCAATGCTCATTACATAGTATATGTGTATGTATGTGTATATGTGTGTGTATGTATATATATATGTAATTTGCTTATCACTGTTGTAATTAAATACTGAACCCTCAAAGGGGAAAAGAAGGAGAAGCTTCTCCACCTTGATCAAGGCAAAATTAGCAGTATTTCAACTAATGGAAAGAGACCCCTTTTCTTTGTGCACTTCTTCTTGTCCCCTAACCAATAAACTAAAGCAAAGATGATATGGAAGACCACATTGAAAACCAATAACCATAATTAATTCTACTATGTACTTTGTATATAGCAAAAAGAACAACAGACTTGATGCCAGGAGATCTGGATTCAAATCCTGGCTTCAACTTTGTAACTGTGTGATCATGAACTTAACACTTAACTTCTTTCTGTGATAGTTGCCTCATTCATAAAATAGCCTAATTTTATTTAAAATATACACCTCAGAGGAATGCTGTGAGGGTTAAAGAACAATATGAGTACACTTTAAAGTATCATTAAAATGTGTTATTGTCATTTCATGCTACCTGCATAAAATTTCAAATGTGTTTATGTGTGTATATACACGTGTTTATATGTGTGTGTGTGTTTTCAATATGTTGATTTCTAGTTTATTTCTATCAAAACATTTTAAAGGCAGCAAGCCACAGTAGAAAGAACTCTGGCTTGGGAATCAAAAGACCAGGATTCAAATCTTGCCTTTGACAGAGTACCAAGGTGATCTTGGACAAGTCACTTAATCTCAAAACCTCCTCTTACCTTGATTACATAGCCTATGAGGCCGCTTTCACCTGTAGAGTTATGATCCTATAGCCTATATTTCCCCCATTGTTGTTAGTGAAAAATAGCAAAAAGAAAAAAAAATCTGTGAGACTTGTTAGATGTTAAACACTTCTGCCTTGACATAGTTGCTTAAATTAATTCCATTAATATTGGATTACTTTTGCATCCATTAATAAATGGCTATTAACTTGCCTCATTTCTTTACAGTTCCTAAGATAATACAGGTCACTGAATAAAAATATAAAAATCTCTTCAAATGAGTGGATAAATGCTAGGGGCACCCTGAAATTATTCAGACTATCCCTAGATTTCAAGTTTGCCTATTTTAATTCATTTATTTAGGATTGACAGTAACTAGAAGGAATCTAAGCAGGTTTCCAAAAACTATATGATCCTTAGCAAGAAATGATAGATTTGGGAGGTGAGATATTAATGGTGATTTAACATCTTCCATTTGAAGGTTAGGACCTTCATTATAGCAATAGTGACAACAATTATAGTGTTGTTTACTCATTTTTTAATTGTGTCAGGCTCTTTGTGACCCTGTTTGGGGTTTTCTTGGCAAAGATATTGAAGATATTGCCATTTCTTTCTTTAGCTCATTTTACAGATGTTTCCTGAGGCAAATAGAATTAAATGATTTGCCCAGAATCACACAACTATTAAGTGTCTGAGGCCAGATTTGAACTCAGAAAAGAGTCTCTCAACTCCAAGCCCAGCACTCTACCCACTACACCATGATAATAATAATAGCTAGCATTCACATATTGCTTAAAATTTGCAAAGTGCTTTATAAATGTTATCTCAAATTATCCTTACAAATAGGAATTATTTTTATCCCCATTTTAGAGAGAGAGAGGTGAAGCATCACCTAGACTCATAAAGCTGAATTTGGACTTTTTCCTTCATTCCTAATTCCAGGTCTAGTACTCTGTGCTACCTAGCTATCCTCAAAATATGGGAAGTGAATGGCTAACTAATTATAGCTCCACATATGTTTGTTTTATACTTGATTAATGCATGAAACCATAGGAAATAGGAAACTGGAGGGGCGAAATTCTTACCTTATATTTTTGCATAATTTCTTTTGTGAAGCCATACCTAAAAACAGCAATAAGAATATAAACAATGTGGCTAAAGGTTAATTAATTCAGAGGCTACTAAAAATTATATCCCAGTAATAAGAAGAAACAAAGAAATGAAGAATTTTGTTTAAAATTATAAACAGTATCTCTTTAAATGACATATCATACAGCTCAATAGAACTTCCACAGGATTTGAAAGAAGAGAGCCAAAGTAGATGGGTTCATACAAGAAAATCTCCATTTTTTACTAAATGTAATTTGCAGTGAATGAATAATTCAAATAAAATGACTGAAGCACTATAAAATAATAACATCTTGGAGTTGGAAGAGGCTTCATAGGCCATTTTGTCCAAATCCTAACTGAAGCATAATTTATCACAATAGCAATGAAGGGGAAGAGAAATGGTGGTTGTAGGATGATGCCATATTACCACTAACTACTTGTATGAATTGGCATAAAAGGCATGTTTAATACAAAATGGAGGTAAGTTAGACATGTATAGAAAATAAAGCATAACAAATAGGGCAAGTATTACTAGGGTGCTATATAATACCACTTAGAGAACACTGGCAACAAAAAAAGTTAACCCTAACCTAATCCCTAATGGGATTTTGTCTTAGAGGGTAGGCTAACTTTGGATTGTGGAAAACATTGCATCATTTCCAAAATGTAATTCAGCCTACCATTTTCCTCCTATTCAATTCTATAAGCTTTTAATTTAATTCAAATAACTAGCATTTATATATTGCTTAAAATTTGCAAAGTGCTTTACAAATATTTTCTCAATTTGTCCTCACAAGTAGATGTTATTATTATCCTGAGAAATAGGTATTATTATTATCCCCATTTTACAAGAAGAGGTGAAGCATATTGCTAGATTCAGCTTATTTTTGACTAGTGACTGTCCAAAATATCTGTAATTATAGATGACTAATAATATCTAACATTTATATAGCACTTGAAGTTTTACATGGGTTAAGTGAATTATCACAGAGCTCATTAAGTGACTGAGGCTAGATCAAATTCATGTCTTCCTGATTTCAAGTTCTACACTCTAACTCCTAAAGGGAGTACCCTGAAACACTGATTGATCCCATTTATCAAAGATTTAGAAGGATATATGAACAAGATATCACTTTTTCTGGTCCTTTTCAGTTTTCACAAGTCTCAACTAATATTAGTGGGTTTTTTCCATATTCTCCCTCCATATGATCCTTCTGTCCCCTCTATTATCCTATATCTTTTCTGCCCTTTATGGTCAAACTCCTTGAAAAGGCATTCTACAATAGGTGCCTTCACTTTTTTTCCTCTCACTCTTTTAACATTCTACAATATGGCTTCCAATAGCATCATTAAACTTAGGCAGCTGTCTTCCAAGTTACCAATGATGTCTTAAAAACCAAGTCCAATGGCCTTTTCTTAATCCTTATCATTACTGACCTCTCTGCAGCACCCTCAATCACTTTCTCCACCTGGATATTTTTTTCCTCTCTAGATTTTCATGACATTACTCTTTCCTGGTTCTCCTACTATTAGATTTCTACTTCTCAGTCACTTTTGCTGGCTTTTCAATCATGTTAAATTCCATTAGCTGCTAGCGTTCCTGAGAACTCTATCCTTGAGCCTTCTTTCTTTCTTTTTTTTTTTTTTTGCTTTGTAGTATCTCATATGGCAATTTTATTAGTTCCCATGGGATTCATTATCATTTCTGTTTATTCCCAGATCTATACATCCAGCCCTAGGCTCTCTCCTGATCTACTACTGTCAGACAGAAAATCTCAGATTGTCTATGTTATAGGCAACTCAAACTCAATATGTCCAAAAACTGAACTTGAGTTTCCATCAAAACCCACCATTCTTCCAAAGTTCTTTATAATTCTATAAGGTATTTTCATGCTTCTAGTAACTCAGGCTCACAGGCTTAGTTTCATCTCTTCACTCTCATTCACCCCTATATTCATTCTGTTGCCAAATATTGCCATTTCTATGTTCACAACATCTCTTGCATATATACCCATCTCTCTACTCACATTGTACCTATGATATACTTCAGGTTTTCATCACCTCTTGCAGAGACTTGTGGTAGTCTTGTATTTGGTCTCCTTAGTTTAAATTTCTCCTTACAGGAACCCAACCTCTACTTAGTTTGCTAAAATGATTTTTCTAATATGTAAGGATGTCCATGTCACTTCCCCAGCCAATAAATTCCAGTAGCTTTATAATCCCTCTAGATTCTTTAGATTCCTTTAGAATTTCTAGAAGTAGATAGCAATGTTTAGACTTGAAAAATCTCAGGAGCTTCTCAGCATCCTATATACACATTTCAAGTCAATAGCAGAATTCACAATTGGTCCTGTGAGGCTCTGTATCTTTAAACACCACAATGAAGCTTCCCTCTCCACCCCAGTAATGTCTCCTTATTGGCACCTGCAATTCCTCTTTATATAGTTCCATGGGTCAAAGAAAAGGACTTTTTCCTCAGAAAGGTCATTTCTGCTCTCCTTGATAAGAGTCTAATACCTATTATGTAATTCTGAGATTCATAAGAGAACTCGGTGATCAGTTCTCTCATTTAACAAATGAGGAAATTGAAACTGAAAAATTCAATGATTTGCCCAATGTCGCACAAGTCATAGTCAGGATTATTCTGACTCCAAGCCCAGAATTCTTTCCACAGTACTAAACCGCTTTTTCCATCTCTCCTTTGTTTTGCCTTCTCCTGCACTGTAACTACTTAAATATATTTGGTTTTCCTTCTACCTCTTTCTTTTCTTGTATTTTTTCCTTTGGACCAATTTTTTTCTATCCTATCCTTAAGATTTTGTCTTCTGCCATAAGACAAAGGATACTGCTAAGGGGCTTCTGAATATGATTTTATAGAAAAATGCCCCACCTAATCTTTATAGCTCTACTAGTAAAAAATGGCTCTTCCTTTTCCCTGTAACAACATACAATGTCTCAGGTGAAAGTCCCTAAAACATTAATAGTTGAATGGAATTGGCTAGAAGAAGTAAAGTGATGAAAAAATATTTCACCATTAATACCCTCAGTTTTATACAACTTATTTAAAATACTGGTGTAGTACAGAGTTCCCACAGTGTGGTCCAGAGACCATCGTTGTCTTCCTGACACTTTCATGGAACCCACAAAGTCAAAATTATTTTCATCATTATTTTAACATTTTAATTTCTAACATGGTAAACATCAATAGATATAACCACAGATATGCTTGGAACCAACTTGAATTGGCTTGCAGGAGGCAATTATTAAATATTCACTGTAAGCATTTGTCTCAGAAATTGTCAAATATTACAACACAGCACTTAATTTATTGTTCTGTCGATTTTCTAGACTTTAAAAAGGGACAGAGAAATTCTCTTTAGGGGCAGGATAGCAGGGAGGTTAAACATAGAGGTTACTAAGCCAGCCCTATCAGGCACCCTTCAATGTAATCCACTTAAATAAAAGCTCTTTGGGGTCCTTAATAATTTTTGAGAGTGTAAAGGGATTCTGAAAACAAACAGTTTGAGAACTACTGGTAAAGGAGTAGCACCAATCCTATAAATGTACCATGTAGCAAATTCAGGTTATATGGTATTTTTTAATTCAAGATTTGATCCATGACAAGGCCACTAAAAATCTAATAAAATGGATTCTTAAAGGTTATTCAGTTTTAACTGAGATACTTTGAGTACTAGCCCAGCAAATGAAAGTCATCTAAGAACCAGCCTAATTAAGCAGAGAGCTAATGGCTCAATCCCCAAAACTGACTGCTAATTAATGAATTATATGGCTAAAACAACTCCTGAAATCACCCGCTAATATAGTGAGGGGCTAATGATCTTCAATCTATGATTGAATGTTAATGGTATTACATATTCAAATCCTAGAGTGTCCATTTTGTTACTATGATATTCTTTGATTTTGTTTTTGTTTGTGGCATTGATTTCCACATAATAATCTTAGAGTATAAACAAAATATAAAGGAATGATATCATGAAAATTTAATTTCCCTTTATAAGTATTCAGGCCTGAGGAATTGTTTGCCTTTTCTGTAGAGACCAAAACACGAGTGATATATTCTAATGTTCTCAGGAGAGACTATGAGTGGGGTCAAAAGACATATAATCCTAATGTGTCTAGGGAAAAGTCCTGTGTTAGATCCATCGGGCCAAAAGTGAGAAGTTCATTTGAGAAATCTCCCAAATTTTAATCCAATTTGTTTAAACTAGACTATGAGTTACATATGCAAATTGAGTTTAAAGTGAGTCTCAAATATTTCATAAAAATAAGCCAAAGATTATTATCACATTATAATTTTTCTTAAGTTAATAACAAGACACTGATAACTAAGTAAATGTTTGAGATACAAAAATCAGGAGGTAAGATGGCCCCACTTTTATTCCACCGCCTCAGTCTGGATCACAGCATGATCTACCATATTCCCATTCAAACAAGATTCCTATTTCTTGTGTGACCTTTGTCAAAGCACTGATCTTTTCTTAATGTCCTCATCTGAAAAATGAAGAGGCAGGACAAAGTCATCTCTGAGGTTCCTCCTGTTTCTCAGACATGTTTTAGAAGGTCTAAATTTCAAGATCTTTCATAATGTGAATTATATGCACGAAAGAATATTTTTATAATGTAAAAATAAAGCAGAGAAAAAGCCATCATTACCTCATGTTCATTAAATAATCCTCATGGTTCCCTCTGTTCAAGTATACATCATTGGGATATACAAGAAGAAATGAAAATAGGACCATTAGTACCTCCATGGAATTTTGCCCTCTATCTACAAAATCGCCATTGAAAACGTATCTGTTATTTCCTGAGGGAAGACCATTCTGTAGAAGGGAAAAAAAAAAAAGAATTTACCAATGACATGAATTACATGAATCATACAGTATAATAAATCTTTAAGCAGATCATTAACAACATTGACTACATACAATTAAAAGGCATTTGCAGTAAATAAATCAGTGAAAACAAAATTAGAAGATAAACAATAATAGGGAAATTATTTGCATCACATATCACCAACAAATTCTGATATTCAAAATCAATGACTTAATTAAACCTATTTCATTGTTTTGGGTTTTTTTTAAATAAAATATATTATTAATCAGTTTAATCAGATACCTTATTTACTAGATTTGGTTACAAGTTAATTTGGGCTATTTCAAAAAATCAAATCTGTCCTCAAAGGATAAAAATTTCCAGTAATGAAATTATGCAACCAATTAAAGAACCATTTTCTCTTTCAATAACATCATGAGATCTTATAGGTTCAAATACTATTTCTATACTGGTCACTTTGAAATTTATATATTCAGCCCTAGTTCTTCTGAGCTCTAGTCCCACATTACTCAGTTACCTTGCTGGACCTTTTGAACTAGATGTTCCCTAGGCATCCAAAAATCAACATGTCTAGAAAATAATTCATCTTTTCCCCAAGTCACAATTTTCCAAACTTCACTGATATCTTTTGGTTTTTATATAGTAGAAGTTAACCTTATATTCTTCTCCTTTTCCCCTCTCAGAGAAACATCCCATATAACAAAGAATTTTTTAAAAACAAAGAAAGAAAAAGAGGAGAAAAAAACAAGCAAAATCAGTCAATATAGAGGAAAAAATCTGGCAAAACATAAAATATTCCATATTTATGGACCCATCTTCCTGCTGCAAAGTAGTAAGGGAAGTGTCTTCTCATTTCTCCCCCTGCAAAAAGCCTTATTTCTATTAATGATACTACCATCCCTCTAATGATCTATGTCATTAGACTGACCTTGGAGTGACTTTCAACTCTTTACTCTCCTTCAATCCCTGAAACCGGTTAATTTCTAAGTCTTACTTATTATACCTCCACAATATCTCCCTCCTTTGTCCCTTTTTCTCTAGTGCTACCACTATCCCCACATCCAATCTAAATAATGCCAATAACCTAATCAATCTCCCTACTTTAAGCTTCTTCCCTCTTCAATCCAAGCTCCACATAGCTACCAAAGTATTTTTCCTAAAACATTTGTTTTACCATTATACTGCCCTGTAATATCCTGGAGAGTTGGTGAACCTGAACTATGTTGCTATGAATTCCATTCCAATTTCATAGTATGTCATGCAAATTGAGTCTGGTCTACACAACCTAAAGATATCAAGTTTGATGGGCTTGGCAGTTCTTCAACTTGAAGGAAATTGCTCTTTCATATTATTTCTATGTTTCCAACAAAATCCAGCAGCAAGAAATAGAAAAAGAAATTCCATTTAAAGTAAGTGTACACTGATACATTGTTGGTGGAACTGTGAACGGATCCAACCATTCTGGAGAGCAATTTGGAGCTATGCTCAAAAAGTTATCAAACTGTGCATACCCTTTGACCCAGCAGTGTTTCTACTGGGCCTATATCCCAAAGAGATTTTAAAGGAGGGAAAGGGACCCACAGGTGCAAAAATGTTTGTGGCAGCCCTTTTTGTAGTGGCAAGAAACTGGAAATTGAAAGGATGTCCATCAATTGGAGAATGGCTGAATAAATTATGGTATGTGAATGTTATGGAATATTATTGTTCTGTAAGAAACGACCAACAGGAGGATTTCAGAGAGGACTGGAGAGACTTGCATGAACTGATGCTGAGTGAAATCAGCAGAACCAGGAGAACATTATACCCAGCAACAAGACTATACGATGATCAATTTTGATGGACATGGTTCTCTTCAACAATGATGTGATTCAAACCAGTTGTGCTGCGATGAAGATAGTCATATACATCCAGAGAGAGGCCTGTGAGAACTGAGTGTGAACCACAACACAGCATTTTAACGCTTTCTGTGAATATTTCCATGCATTTTGTTTTCCTTCTTAGGTTGTTTTTTCTTCTTCTCTTTCTAGATCTGATGTTTCTTGTGCAGTAAGATAACTGTATAGATATGTATACATGTATTATATTTGTCATATAATTTATCCTATTTAGCATGTATTAGATTACCTGTCATCTAGGGGTGGGGGTGGGGGGAAGGAGGGGAAAAGTTTGGGAAAAATAAAAGTTTTTGCAAAGGTCAAAAAAAAAATAAAGTAAGTGTACATAATATAAAATATTTGGGAGTCTACTTACCAAGACAAAGCCAGAAACCATATGAACACTATTACAAAACACTTCTCATACAAATAAAGTTAGCTAAACAACTGGAAAACTGTCATAGTCATGGGTAGGCTGAGCTAATAGAATTAAAATGACAATTCTACCTAAATAAATCTACTTATTCAGTGCCATACTGATCAAACTGCAAAGAAATTACTTTAGAACTAGAAAAAAAATAATAACAAAGTTCATCTGGAAAAACAAAAGGGCAAGAATTTCAAGGGAATTCATGGAAAAATACAAAAGAAAGTGGACTACCTGTACCAAGCCTAAAACTATATTATAAAGCAATAATCATCAAAACCATTTGGTATTGGCTAAGAAATGCAGTAGTGGATCAGTGGAATAGGTTAGATTCACAACAATAGTCAATGACTATAGAAATCTAATGTTTAATAAACCCAAAACTCCAACTTCTGGGATAAGAACTCACTATTTGACAAAAATTGCTGGAAAACTTTAAAATAGTATGGCAAAAACTAGACTTTGACCAAGATCTAACACTCTATACTGAAATTAGGTCAAAATGGGTTCATGATAAAAGGTGATACTATAAACAAATTACGAGAACAAGGTATAGTCAGCCTCTCAGATCTGTGGAGAAGGGAGGAATTTATGACCAAAGAACTAGAGAATATTATGAAATGCAAAATGGATGATTTTAATTACATTAAATTTAAAAGGTTTTGCATGAATAAAACCAATGCAGCCAAGATTAGAAGGGAAGAAGAAAACTGGAGGGAATTTTTTAATTTTAACCTATATCATATTGCTTGCTTCTTGGGAAGGGGAACTGGGGAGGAGAAGGAGTAAAATTTGGAACAAAAGGTGAATGTTGAAAACTATCTTAGCATACTACCTTAGGAAGGAGACAAAGGCAGATGTTTCAAATTGCCTCTCCATTGACATTTAAATAATTCACAATTTCAATTCTTCACTGACCATAGTGTTTCATGACTCAGAAACATATAACAATATTGGAAGAATATTAGTTTTAAATGGGCCTTTTAATTAACTAAGAAGTTGAAGTTACTAAAAGAACTTTAAAATCTCTCGAATATAATAATTCTATTCTTTTTTATTAAGTTCTAGAGTGTCCATTTCCAATGTCAGTCCAAGAAATATATTCTAATGAAGTCCATATGCTATCCTTTCAACTGTATATCATACTATGGACAATAGCTATTTTTCAGGCATTTGTTTTAATGGGTGTGTGTGAATAGTTCTGTGTGAATAGTTAGTTAAATTTTTTAGAGTGATTATGGGCTACCTTTAGGAAGCTTTGCAACTTTCCAGAGTTTGATGAAATCAGCATTTTATAGTTCACAAATAGGAACATTTGGAAGGCTTCACTATCTCTAATGGATTCTTCTTTGACTTGACTTTGCACTGGATTTCCTCCATGACATCAGCAAATGTCTTAAGCAAGTATATATCTGTTTTATTCTTCATTTGATATTAATTATCAAAGGATTATTAAACAAGGCTATATCTACAGTTATATGTTGCAAAAAATCTTATGGAATCTCAATGCATACATGGGAAATATCTTGTTGGAAAACAACCTTTAAAGTGAGATATCTTGTTTTCCTGAATCAAATGTTTTGAGTTCTTTTTAATCAACAAAAAACCAATTAGTATAGTGGATTCTTTTTTTTTATAACTTCCAATCAATTGAGTGGTGTAAATATGTGATTTGCTGTAAAATATAGCTTGAAAAATCTTGCCTATTCTTTTAAAATGCCCTCATCAGAATGTCTGTTGTATATATATAATATTTTCATTAAAATGTATATAGATGGGAAAATAGGCATATAGGTCATTCATTAGTTATTGATACACTTTTAGTTCCTTTCTGTAGGCAAAATAAGCATCAGATTTTAACACATATTTTTAGCATATTCCCTTCTTCCAGACATGCTGAAAATCAATTCCTTAATATCCTCAAAATTATGCTACTTCTTAAGGAACTGGAAACCGAGTGGATGCCCATCAGTTGGGGAATGGCTGAAGAAGTGACAGTATATGAATGTTACGAAATATTATCGTTCTTAAGAAATGATCAGCAGAATGATTTCACAAAGGCCTGAAGAGACTTACATAAACTGATGCTAAGTGTAATGAATAGAATCAAGAGGACATCGTACATAGCCACAAGAAGATTATGTGATGATCAATTCTGATGAAAGTGGCTCTTTTCAGCAATGAGGTGATTCAGGCCAATTCCAAAGGTCTTGTAATAGAGAGAGCCATCTGCATCCAGAGAGAGGACTGTGGGGTCTGATGTGGAGCACAACATAATTTTTTTCTACCTTTTTTATTGTTATTTACTTGCATTTTGTGTTTTTTCTTTTTTTTCCTTTTTGATTTGATTTTTCTTATTTAGCATGATAAATGTGGAAATATATATACACACACATAAATATACAGAAGAATTATATATGTTTAATATATATATTGGATAACTTGCTGTTTAGGGGAGAAAGTGAGGGATAGGAGGGAGAAAAATTTGGAACACAAGGTTTTGCAAAGGTGAATGTTGAAAACTCTTTGCATGTATTTTAAAATAAAAATATATTATTAATTTTTAATACACATTGTTTTATGAATGGTGTTGGGAAAGAAAAATCAGAGCAAAAGGAAAAACCATGAGAGAGGGGGAAAAAAAACAGGAAAAAAAAGTGGACATAGCATGTGCTGATTTACATTCAGTTTCCATGGATGCAAATGGCATTTTCTGTCCAAAGTCTATTGTGATTGCTTTGGATCACTAATTCACTGAGAAAAACCAAATCTTTCATAGTTGATCATCACACATTCTTGCTGTTATTGTGTACAATGTATTCCTGGTTCTGCTTGTTTCACTCAGCATCAATTCATGTAAATCTTTCCAGGCTTCCTAAAATCATTTTGTTTATCATTTTTATAGAACAATAATATTCCATTATCCCATATACCACAATTTATTCATCCATTTCTTAATTGATGTGCATCTAATCATTTTCCAACTCTTTGTTATTACAAAAAGAGCTGCTACAAACATGTGGGTCTTTTTCCCTCCTTTATGATTTCCTTGGGATAAAACGCTATTATTTAATTTTTTTATTTTTTATTAAAGCATTTTATTTACAAAACATATGCACGGGTAATTTTTCAACACTGACTCTTACAAATCCTTGTATTCCAAGTTATCCTCTCCTTCCCCCCACCTCCTCCCCTAGATGGCAGGTAGTCCAATACATGTTAAATATGCTAAAACAGTGTTAAATCCAATATATGTCTACATATTTATAAAGTTATCTTACACAAGAAAAATCAGATCAAGAAGGGAAAAAAATGAGAAAGAAAACAAAATGCAATTTAATTCAGTTCAATTGTAATTTCAACCATTATGTAAACAATGTATAATTAATTAGACTCATCCAAGCATTGAGCAATATAGGATTTCTTTAGCAATGGATCAAAAAAGAAAAATGATAATAAATTGAATACATATTAGCAAAATTATCAGTTAGGTTACGAGATTGTGGTTACTTCCAGTCTTAAATATCGTTGAACTATTCTATAGGTATATTATGTAGGTATAACTTAAATTCAAGATTTCCTAGATGCAGTTCAAATGCACTGTCCGCCACTTTCACCTAATGAATAAATAACTACAAATTTTAGTTTTTATACCAGTACTTTTTAAAAATAGTTTGTATTTTCTATGCTTTCATTTCACAATATTGTCAATGTGCCTGTCTTTAGTAAGCTCCTGTTTTTTGTGTTTTTTTTTTCTGTTCCCTAACTTTTAATCCAATTCTCCAAAAGCAATAACTAAGTTGTTTGTTTTTAATTGTGTGGGAAATAGTGCTACCAGTCTATTTACTGGGTGATGAGAAATGATATCAAAGCATCTTCCTATGAGTAAAATGTATGAGCCATCAGTATATGGACTTTGTGATAGCTGTTTCAAATACTCAATCACCCTATTTGTTTGATTCTAGTTTCAAGAAAATGCTATGAATGGCTGTATTTGTCAAAAGTTTAATTGCAAGCTAATTAGTTCATCATTGCTATTAACATCTGTACCAAAAGGTTAAGTTTACAAAATACTTTGTGCCTACTGACTTAACTCAAATTATCAAAGTGTACATACATTGTTATGCTGTGATATAAGAAATCCAACAAAAAAGCAAATCACTCAATCTGGTTATTCAGTATAATTATGGGCTGCAATTACTATGCATAAGACACAAGATTTAATTAATCCTCCCTTTGTGTTCTCTTCCTGTGTGTGTCTGTGTGTCTGTGTCTGTGTCTGTATGTATGTCTCTCTCTGTGTGTCTGTCTCTATGTGTGTGTTTCCCCCCTTTCGACTTTCTCCTTCCTCCCCTTTCCTTTCTCTTTCTGTCTCTCCCCCTCTGTTTTTTTTTTCTCTCTTGATACTATATTCATTAGGATGGGTATCTACTGGATACAGAGAAGTTTTAGAAAGATTATGATTTTACATTTTGGTGGTTGTGTAGAGAGCCTCCCATGGGAAACATGCTGAATAAAAGCAATGCATAAGCAGCATATTCTTGTTATTTCAGAATTGCCTATTTACACAGGAGTTTATTCTTAGATTGGTAGTGCCACCTACTGAGTGGCTGAAAATTCCAATTTTATTTTTAAAAAAGAGACCTTGAGAATTGATTCTAAGTGGAACAAAAGGGACAATTTCTAGAGAAGATGAGTATATTAAGGAGAGAGTAGAAATTTCAGGATATTTAGACAAGTGAGAATTTTCATATACAATGGTAGTTCTGTATGTTAGTAATTACCCATATGCAAAAAATAGGTCAGGACAGAATAGGCTGTTTCCACATATATTTAGAGGAAGTATACTGTATGTAAAATGGAGTTGGGCTCCTCCTTCAGAAGCTTAGAGAGTGATGAAAAAAGCCCATGCTAAATATTTATAAAACACAGTATTCAAGCTACTCTATACCCCTTAGGCAACAATTATAGTAAAGAATAAGGGCTAATAATAATCATCTCTAAAAAAAATACTTTGCCCCGCTGATTCACAAACTATTATCACAAATATCACAATATTTTCCTTTCACTACCACTGTTAACAATTCCTTCTAATAGTCTCTGTTTCATGGTGTCTGTTTCACCTCTTTTTTTGGCTTCTTTCATAACTATGGAATTTCAGAATTCTGCTTTCCCCCCACTTCTTCCAAGTGTTACACTTTCTAAGTCTCACTCTGACAGAGAATTTATCAAGTGCTTATTACATGCCAGACATTCTGCTAAGTATTGGGGATATAAATAAAAAGAAGAAAAAAATCCCCTGCCCTCAAAGAACTTCCATTCTTTTTTTTTAGTTTTTTATTTTCGAAATATATGCATAGTTTTCAAAATTCACCCTTGCAAAGCCTTGTGTTCCAAATTTTTCTCCCTCCCTTTCCCTCATTCTTTCCCCTAGATAGCAAGTAATTCAATATGTGCTAAATATGTGCAATTTTTCTATACAAATTTCCACAATTATAATGCTGCACAAGAAAAATCAAATCAAAAAGGAAAAAAAATGAGAAAGAAAACAAAAAGCAAGCAAACAAGATGATGAAAATACTATGTTGTGATCCACACTAAGTCCTGACAGTCCTCTCTCTGGATGCAGATAGTTCTCCATCCCAAATCTATTGGAATTGGCCTGAATCACCTCATTGTTGAAAAGAGCCATGTCCATCAGAATTGATCATCGCATAATCTTGTTACTGTGTACAATGTTCTCTTGGAAAGAACTTGCATTCTAATGAGAGAAGGGGGACTAAAAGAGGAACACATTATCATTTCAAATTTCCCTCTCACCTCTTTCCACAAAAACTATTTTAAATAAAAGTAATGTCCTTCTCTTTTATTTTTGTGACTCCCCACTTCTTGAATTCCTTTCACTGGTTCACCATGTGTTATTAGGCATATCCTGTTTCACCCTCATTGTTATTTAATTTGACAATTAATAGCCTGACATGAAAGACAATTGACATTAAGGATGTAGAGAGAAGAAATCACCCTTTCTGCAACTAACTCCAGCTGATATAAAAAATGCCTTTCAGACCTCTGTATTGAAAAACTGACTTTCTCTCATGAGCAAAGTGAACCCCTCCTACCTCCCCGTCAAGAGTCATGTAGATTAGAAGGAGGAGATTGTTCTCTGTTTCCTAAAGGAGTAAGCCTTATCTGTTAAAAAAAAAAAAAATTCCTGGATGAGTAATGAAGCAAAAGGTTGAGTTTGATCAAAATTACTAGATATGCACCTAATAGGTCTTTTAGAGTCATCATTCTTTTTCTTCTTCTTTAGCTGTTTTAGTTTTTTACTCAATTCTACTTGGGGTTTTCTCCACAAAGAGTGGTTTGCCAGTTCCTTCTCTATCTCATTTAATAGATTAGGAAAATGTGGCAAAGAGGGTCAAGTGACCTGCCCAGAATTACATAGTTAGAAAGTGACTGAGGCCACATTTGAACTCATGAAGATGAGTCTTCTTGACTCCAACACGGCACTTTCTTACCTCACTTACACTTATTTTTTCCTCCTCTGTTGACTCATGAGTCAGGAACAGTTTTTTAAATCGTCTGTCTCTGGTTTTCCCTCAGTGAACTGATCAATAGGGGAGCATAAGGCCTCAACCTCCCTCACAGCAGGAAATGGATAGAAATTAATCTTCCTTTTTCTCTCTTCTCTTAATTTCTCCTCTTTACTTCCTTTCTCTCCCTCTTTCTTTCTATCCCTCTCTGTGTCTCTGTCTCTGTCTCTGTCTCTGTCTCTGTCTCTGTCTCTCTCTCTCTCTCTCTGTCTGTCTCTATCTATCTATCTTTCTATCTTACCTTCTCTCTGTTTCTTTCTGAATCTGTCTCTCCTAGGAATTTGGATTAAGTATAGTTTATAATTATAATCCATTGTAATTTTTTTAGGAATAATGGTATACATTATTATATTTAAGGTCACTCTTAAGGATATAAATTTCATTACATAAAAGCATTTTGATATATTTGCAAATTCATTATTAAATTAATGCTTCGTCTATCAGTCCATGTGCTTTATTACTAAGCTAAGAATTTCCCTAAAGCATATATATTAATAATATCTATAATTTTCTGCTTTGTGGAATTCAAATTCACAGGCATGCTATGACCAAGACCTAAAAAGAGCTTCAACAGATTTGGGATATAACAGACGTAACAGTAGTAAAAGTTGAAAGATTCCCCCTTCCGTAAGATATATAACATGATACAAATTTAAAATATGCAAGGGAAATGGTTACTTTTAAACACTATCATTTTACCTTTAAATGTTTTAATACTATTTTTTATCATCCATTCCTCTCCAGTTTTGTCTATACAACAGCACCGTCTGTTTTCCTGTAATTTTCATAGTTTTGCAGAAGGAAATATGTAACATAATTCCTCCTTATTTTCCTCATTGTCCTACATTATGTTACCATCACTGATGGTCCCTCAGTTTCTTAGATTCTATAAATTTCTTACTGCTGTTGCTCATTAATCATAGTCATGTTCTTCTCTTTGTGATCCCATGAACCAAGTCAGGCCCTTCTATTCTCTATTATCTTTCAAAGTCTGTCCAAGTTCATGTTTGTAATTTTCATGACACTATCTATCCCATTCTTTGACAATCCTTTTTTCCTTCAATTTTTCTCAATATCAGAATCTTTTCCAATGAATCCTATCTTTATGTGGCCAAAGTATTTAAATTTCAGCTTCAAGGTTTGGCCTTTCAGTGAATAATTTGCATTAATTTCTTGGAATATTGATTGATTTGATGCCCCTGCTGTCCAAGGGACTCTCAAAAATCTTCTCAAGTAACACAATTCAAAAACAACAATTCTATAATATTCAGCTTTATTTCGTGGTCCAACTGTCACAGCTATAAATTGCTACTGGAAAAAAACATAGCTTTGACTATGGATTTTCATCAGCAAGGTGATGTTTTTGCTTTTTAGTATGCTATGCAGCATAGTTTTTCTTCCAAGAAGCAAACATCTTTTAATGTGATGAGTGCTGTTGTCCACAATGATCTTTCAGCCTAAGAATATAAAATCTGAAACCACTTCCATTTTTTTCTTCTTCTGTTTGCCAGGAAGAGATAAGAGCAGTTGCCAAGATTTCAGTTTTGTTTTGTTTTGTTTTGTTTTATGTTAAACTTCAAACCAGCTTTAACACTCTCCTCTTTCACGCTCATCAAGAGGCTTAATCTTCTTCACTTTCTGCTATGAAGGTTTCATCTGCATATCTGAGATTGTTGATATTTCTCTTGGCAACCTTAATTCCAACTTTTGATTCATCCAGTCTGTCTTTTCTCATGATTTACTCTGCATATAAATTAAATAAATAAGGTTGACAATATACAACCTTGTCCCACTCTTTTTCCAATCTTAAAATAATCAATTCTATTTTTAATTCTTGGCTTGCACACAGGTTTCTCAAGAGATAAGATGATCTGGTACCCCCAACTCTTTAAGGACTTGTCACATTTCATTGTAATCTACATACTCAAAGGTTTATCTTAGTCAATGAAGCAGTACTCCCTTGCTTTCTCCATAATCCAGTGAATGTTGGCAATTCATTCTCTAATTGCTCTTCCTCTTTGAAAACCAGCCTGCTTTTCTGGTAAGTCTCCATTTACATATTGCTGAAGCTTAGTTTGCAGAATCTTAAGCATAACCTTGGGGACATATGAAATGTGTGCAATTGTTCTGTAATTTGAACATTCTCTGGCATTGCCCTTCTTTAAAATTGGGATATATATCGATCATTTCCAATCCAGTGGCCAAATTTGTTGGCATAGAACAAATGCTGCAAAGTGCTGCAAAGAGTGCAACACTTTAACAGCATCATCTTTTAAGGTTTTAAATAGCTCTGCTGAAATTCCATCACCTCCAATAAATATCCTTATTGTTAGCAAGGCTTTATAAGGCCCACTTGACATTATTCTCCAAGATGTCTGGCTCTAGATTAATAACCATAAATCATTGTTACTAATAGTTACTAATTATCCTTGATGATATCCTAGATCTTTTTTGTATAGTTCTTTTGTATATTCATGTCCCTCCTTAATCTCTTCTGCTTCTATTAAATTCCTACGTTTTTGTCCATCATGCCCATTTTTGCATGAAAGTTTCCTTTGATATTTTAAATTTTCTTAAATAGATTTATCTTTCCTATTCTATTGAAATCTTCCATTTATTTTTATTGCTCATTAAGGAAAACTTTATCTGTCTTGATTATTCTCTGGAATTCTGCATTCAACTAAATTTATCTTTTCCTTTCTCCTTTCCCTTTCCCTTTCCTTATTTCCTCAGCTTTTTGTAAAACCTCATTAGACAATCATTTTGCTTCCTTGTTCTTTTTTTTTCCTTGACATCTTTTTTGTTGCTACCTCCTACATAATATTGTGAACCTCATTTCATAATTCTTCAGGCACTCTATCTATCAAATCTAATCCCTTAAATCTATTCATCATTTCCACGTCATATTCATAAGGGACATTATTTAGATCATACCTATACAGTATTTTTATTTTCTCTACTTTCTTCAATTTAAGTCTGAATTTTGCAATAAAGATTTCTTTGCAATAAAAACCTCATGATCTGAGCCGCAGTCAGCTCCAGGTCTTATTTTAATTGACTATATACAGCTTATCCACCTTTGTTTGCAAAGCATACAATCAATATAATTTTGATATTAACCATCTGGTGAGGTCCTTGTGTAAAACTGTCTATTGGATTGTTGAAAATGAGCATTTGTTATGACCAGCAAGTTGTCTTGACAAAACTCTTTTAGCCTATAGATATAGGCCAGTATATTCAATAGTGTGATTTTTTGAATTCTTTAAAAGATATTATTCCAATTGCTATGTTTATTTTCTTATCTTTCCTCTTCGTAAATCTTACCCTTGGAGGAATTAGACCCAGAAATAACAAAGCAGGAAAAGGGAAGGGAAAGAAAGGGAAAGGGAGAGTACAGGAAGAGAAAGACCATTCCCTTATAAAGGATCTGCTATGTGTCAAATATTGTACTAAGTGCTTTTTGCAAATATTTTCTAATATGATTCCCACAACAATCCTGTAAGGTAGGTGCTATCCCCATTTTACAGCTGAGAAAATTAAGGCACAGGAAGACAAGTGAAGGGAACACAAGGGAAAGGAAAGCAAAAGAAGGCAAGGGGGAAAGGAGGAAGACAAGGGAAAGGGAAATTTTAAAACAGGCAAATTGGCCATATTTCACCACATGATCTCAGTCCCAATGCTGTTCCATGACTGATTATCAACCCTATATGGACCACAGAAACTTTAAGCAATGCTTTATCTCTTGGTTTTTTTGCCCTTCAATCCCCTGGTACAATTTATGTATTCCACCATCACACCTTATCATACCTGAAACTTGTTCTCCCAATAAGCATGTGGATTCTGGGCCCAAGCATATTTAGAAATGTAGTCTTTTGCTATTGAAGTCTTACCTCTTCTAATTATTGCATATCCACTAGCAGACTATATAAGTTCTTGAGAACAAGGTATGCATCATTTTTAATTTTTTTATTTCTATGCCTAGAATTCTGACATGTACATAATACATACTTAATAAGTTTGTTGTATATTTTGTTTCTGTGATTTTTTTTATTAAGTTACTGAAAAAATATTTTTAATGATACATCTCTCTCATAAATATTTTACAAGGAAATATAGGATTCTTTTATCTATGTAAAGTGACTTTTACTAGTCTATTTAACAACAACAGTCATGAACTTGAACATTTGGTTAAAAGGGATATACACTGTGTCTAATCAAGCCTCTATTTACTGAAAGAAAATGAAAGAGTGTCTAACTACTATTCACATCCCTTGAACCACTCCTAACAAGTCTTAAAAGCTTCATTATGAAGAGGAACATCATGCTAATAAGCACAGCAGCCTCCAAAAGGGAGGAAATTATACTCTGGATTGAATGATGCCAGGTGCTCATTATTTAGGTATAAAAAAATCAGTGAACAGAACAGGGGAAATTATATGATTCAATATAGTAAATACCCCTCTTACTAAATACTTGAGCTATTCCAAACTACTGTTCTCATAATACAGCAGTAAGATGGGCCTTCCAAGGAGGAAAATTCTGAAATTAGTATTCTTTTAAAGTTATTTTTCCTCCAATGAAGTCTTTTAAAGAACTCAAGAAAATCATAAATTAAGAAGCAATAATCCAAGTTTTAATTAATCAAGAAAACCAACAGATCAAATTAGATTCCTGAAAGTTCTAAAAATGTGTGCTGATTATTAGTATTGACAACAATAAATCATGATTCTATGGTCTTCTTTACTTGTCAAAGTGTTTATGTCATAGATATCCTGGAATTTAGGAAGGGATCTTAAAACTCTAATTCAACCCTCTCATTGTGTTACATTGATACCTATTGTTTTTTATATCACTTTACTTCTAAATCTTCTCCATCCCTGTATCCTTACATAGCAGACTTTTCCTTAGAACACTTAGAAACAAAAAGCAACTTAACCCATCAAAAATATTAAGCATCATTTGCAACATTCCATATCCATATCATTGTATCGCTTTTTCTGACTACTTTGTGAGTATTTTTCCTGTGTGAGTTCTCTATAAAATAATCTTTTTGGCAAGCATATGTTTGGCATTCAAATAGCGTGGCCAGCCCAATGGAGTTGTGCTCCAATGGAGTTTATTTCAAGAAAGGACTTCAGTGTCTGGTATCTTATCCTGCCAGGTGATCTTCAGAATCTTCTGTTATTTGGGTTCAATGCCTGTTAAGTTGTCTCAATAAGGAGCTGTTCGTCTTTCAGGTCTACTGGATTTTGTGTTGCCTCTAAGTATGTGAACATTCCATGTATTGATGGTGAGGAGAATCAACTTTTCTTAAGTTTTTGTACATTTATTAGTGTTACGACCACAGGATGAAAACCCCACCTGTTTCAGTAATCAGATCAGGGTTGGATAAGCAGGCAGGGCAAGCTCACACAAGGTGGTCAGAAAAAGTGATACAAGTATACTCTCAAGGTCTCTTTTAAGAATTTTAGAATTGATTGTATGACATGGGAAACACTGACACAGGACTACTCAGCATGGCATGCCCTCATCAGAAAAGATGCTGTGCTCTATGAAAAAAACAGAATTGAATTAGCTCAGAAGAAATGTGAGATTCACAAAGTTAGAGTCTACTCCAAATGTTCATAGGGACTATTTGTGTCTGACCTCTGGCAGAGCACTCCAAGCTCATATTGGTCTGATCAGTTATGGTGAGACAAACTCTAACTCAACTCTAATATAGTGGTGTCATTTTGGTCCTCTTTGAGAACAAAGAACGATAACCAACCAACCAACATCCATATTCACCTACCCTTCCTGTAGAGGAAATGAGGGTCATTTAATCATTCAGAGCCAAGTCAATATTTCTTTTATAAAATTAGATGATAGGGGCAGCTAGATAGCAGAATAGAGCACCAGCCCTGAAGTCAGGAGGACCTGAGTTCAAATCCGGCCTCAGACACCTAATACTTCCTAGCTGTGTGACCTTGGGCAAGTCACTTAACCCCAAATGCCTCAGCAAAAAAAAAAATTAGATGATAAACCATTTGGGTCATATATTTTGAACACTGATACTGTTTCTTTATGGTACCTATAAATATAATGGTACCTTTAAATACAAAAATTATTCTTTGTTTATCTCGACGTTAATTTTTATTTTTGTTTCTTTGATAGAATGATTGCAACTTTTATATTTTTGGAATTACCTGTTTGTAGTAAATTTTATTCCATCCTGTAATTTTCATTTATATATACCTTTATTTTTAGATGTTTTTTGCATGTAACAAAGTGTTGAGTTTTCTTCTCTATTTTGTCTTTTGTTTTATTTGCTACTTAATCCATTTAAATTTAAGGTCGTTATTGTTAGGTTTGTGTTTTCCTCTCCTTTTTTATTAATTTATCATTCCCTTTCTTTTCTAAGCTGATATTTTCCCTTGGATGATTTTCAATATGTTGTGGTACTTCCCACCACTCTTTTTTTTTACCTGCCCTATATTAAATTCCTTGAATTGACTTAAAATTTTTTTCTTTTCATTTATGCAACCATTCATTTACTTATTTGATAACTTAAATGCTTCCTCCCCATTCTTATTTCCCTTTTCCTGACTAGATAAGTATGTAGTTCAAAATCATCCTTCTTTCATCTCTTAGTTTATGGAATATTTTTTGATGTGTCCTTTTCTAATTTTTCAATTATTTTGTTCACCAATTAATTTCCATTTTCTTCTGTTCTATATTGATTTCTATTCCTTCATTTATGCTACACCCTTACTTATTCTTTCTTTATTCCTTCCTTGTTTTCTCATAGGAAATAGAGCTTCAGGGGAAACAAATTTCTATTTCTTATCTATTCTACTCTTAATTATTATGCTTATTTCATTTTTACCGTCCCCTTGTGTATTTATTTATGTTTTATGTATTTATTATCTCACTTTAATTTACTTTGGTTTTAGAAGGGCTTTTGTCTGTTGTCTTAATTCTAAGAAATGAATAACATTTGCAATGTAACTTCAGTTCCTTTGTTTTTTGGAATATCCTGTTCTATTCTTTCCTTTGATTTCAAATACCTTTGGAATATTCTTGAGTTTGTTCAAATTGATGATATATTATAGCTAAAATTCTCTTTTTTGATTGCTTTAAAAATGTTGATTAGCATTAATCTTATAAAAGTTAACCACCACAGCCTGGAATTTCAAAGATGAAGGTTTTCTCTAGCCACAGTCAATAGGTTGAACTAATCAGCAATTTGTTCTTTATAATAATATAAAAAAAATTCAGGGCAGTTCTTTAGTTTTATTTGCTGTGGTATGATAGTCATGGGATTTTTTATGAATATTTAGACCTCTTATCTCCATACATTCTGTCTTGATACTTTGCTTTGGCTTATATAAAATTCATATTCTTTTAAAGTTACTACTGTCTTTTGCTTTTATCTTGCCAAAATTTATTTCTGTATTTTTCACTTCAAATCTGTTATATTCTCTTTCAGAACTTCTACTTCTTTGGGAAGACTTTTCAACCATGATTTTTAAATGTGTTTGTTTATCAGACAAGGTCTTTCCATCTTTCCCAGGCTAGAAGTAAAGTGACCACTCATTAAGGTCAAATCCATTACTGATTGGATGCTCTATTTCTTACCTAACCCAGTTCACCCCTCCTTAGGTTGCTTGGTAGCTCCCATTCTTGGGTGTTTATCATATTGGTACCATACATTGCAGATACTCAAAAGGCTTTATCTCTATTGCAGTTCAAAACTTCGGATTAGCCACAAGTGATTAGCTACACTCAATAGCAGAGATAATGCCCTGTCATACTTAGTGCATGTTGTAATTTTTCCACCTTATTGCTTCTCTTTTTTAATTCATTGAAAGATATTATTTCTAATTTAATTCCCATCCTATTATTTTCTTTTCAAAAGTTTTAATTCTCTTTTAACTCATTCTAGTTTCTTGCTGCTATTTCTGATTTCTGGGGAATTCATAGAATTTTCTTTTACATGAGTTTTTTTTTTTGTTCTTTTTTTTCAGGATATAAAACTTGTACAGTGTCTTTTGGCCTTAAATTTTTTAACCTTTTTTTTTAACCTTCATTGGTTTATCTTGTTTGAATTCTTGGACTTTTTTCCTTTCATTTCAGCTGTCATATATCCCTCCCCATCTCAAACAAAGATTGTATTTCCTTTCCTTCAGCTGTTATCCCTCCTTTCCTTCAGCTGTTGTCCCTCCCTTTCTTGTTCCTTCTTTCCTTCATCTGTTAACTCCCCTTTGTGTAGAGATTGTATCCCTTTCCTTCAGCTGTCTCAGCAGAATCAGGGTTTTTTATATCTCCTAGAGTATGGCTCAGAGAGAATCCCTGCCTTGAAGGACTGGGCAAAAACCATCTATAACCAATCTCTGAAACATAATCCTATAGGTTTGCTTATCCTGGCTGTATCTGGGATACATTGTGGAATAATGTGTTTGTCTTTGAATCTTATGGATTCAGCTTTATTCATTCTCTATTTGGCATATATTTCCATTTTTTGAGGTTTGTGGGGTTTTGTTTGTTTTGTTTTTGTTGTTGTTGTTTAGATTGGAGAGGTTGTAGAAATTAACATCTTACTAATCATATAACTCCATCCTCCAATTTTATAGATGAGAAAACTTTTTCATCACTGATGTTAGAAACACAATGATCCTTATTTTCCACACAGCAGTATTTAACAATTCCTAAATGAAATGAAATATATTGATTGATCATCAGTGATAGTCACCTATCACTGCTAACCTCCTGAGATATCAAAATTGTAAATACATTCAACTCTGCTATTTAGCCTATTCCTTGTAGAACTTCAGAAACATGTGGAAGAGTCAGGAGAACAGTGCTACCAATCCAGAAGTGAGGTGAAGGACAGGAAGTAAAGACTTTGGCAAAAATTATAGTAATTAATTTTTTCCCCTGAGGCACTTGGGGTTAAGTGACTTGCCCAGAGTCACACAACTAGGAAGCATTAAGTATCTGAGGTCACATTTGAACTCAGGTCCTCTTGACCAGGACTGGTGCTCTATTCACTGCGCCTCCTAGCTGTCCCTATAGTAATTAATTCTATGCTCACCTCTGGATTTTTCATCTATGTTCATCTATACTTATTCAAGTGTAACATTCACATTTGCAATTGCATCTCACAAGAGATTGTCCCCTACAGCTTCAAATGTGTGCTGACCCATACAACTCAATGCCACTGAAGGAGGAATAATCATGGCACATTAGATTTTTAGTTCTTTTGTTTTGTTTTATCTTAAGGAAAACTGCTAAACTGAAAGATAGTAAGTCATGTCAGGGAGCAAAACTATTTGGAACTCGTAAGACATTCCTTATATCTATCTGGGAGCTTAGTTGTACAGTAAAATAGATGATTAAAAAGCTAATTTTGTATAATTAATGATGATTATCAGCATAATCATTAGAAACTTTTTTTAGTCAGAGCTTATTGATGTGGGGATGTTAAACAAGGTGGTATCCAGAATAAATTAATTTTATATAGACCCCATCTGTTTTCAAGGGTTTTTTTGTGAGTTTTAAAATATTTAGAACCACAAGATAACCTACAGATCACTTTGTCTCTCATTTTACAGATAAAGAGGGTAAAGTCCAAAGAATTGAGTGACTTGGTCAAACAACAATAAGTAGTCCAGAGAAGATTTACTCAAACTCTTCTAACTCCAAATCCAATACTTTTTTTTAGTACTGTACAATCCTTGTAAGATATAGCTGTGTTCTCACACATAATAATGATAGCACTTATATGGAATTTGAAACTTACACAACTCTTTACAATACATATATTGTCTCATTTGAACCTCATAATAAGGTAGGTGCTATTATTGTACCCAGTTTTTATTGTTCCAATCATACCCTACTCTTTGTGACTCCATTTGAGGTGTTCCAGATAAAGATACTGGAGTGTTTTACCATTTGCTTCTTCAGATCATTTTTCAGATGAGGAAACTGAAGCAAACAGGATTAAGTGACTTGCCCAGGGTCACCCAACTAATAAATGTATATGGCCAGATTTGAACTCAGGAAGAAGAGTCTTCCTAATAGCAGGCCCAGCACTCTGTACTATGCTACCTAACTGCAATAAACTAGAGCTGAGAGAGATATTAAGTGAATTGTCCAGAGTCACATAGCTAGTAAATATATGAGGTGGGAGCTGACCCTCCTTTTTGATTTTGTCATAGTCTATCTTGCACATTTTACTACCTGTAAGGCACAGCTGTATTCTTAGACATTCTTAACAAAATGAATGTTCCAAACTGTCCTAATTCTGACTCCCAAAAAGAATACAAATATTCAATAAAACTGTACTTGCCTTATAGAAGATCAAAAAAAGGTCATCAAGTTTCCCATGTATATCACCTAGAAAGCAAATTTAAAATCATTATTTAGTATTATTCCACAGAAAGACATAGTATTCATTGTATCACACAATGATATGAACTAATTAAAGGTCATTGTCTAATTTCCTTCAGCTTATGAGTCCTCTGTTGTCATTTTAGATTTGTTGCTTTCCATTGTCTATGTTTCTAAGCCAGTTGCTAGCTTTCTTAGAATTTGAGAGTCTATGTGGTATGGGATGGGGGGTGGGGTGAGGGAAGGAGAAAGGGTAGCTTTAAGTCAGGTGGTCTGGAAAAATTTTTTGTCTCAGGTATTTACTAGCTCTGATCACTAATAAATCACTCAATCTCTCAAAGCTCTAGTTATCTGTTTCTGAACGAAGATAATACTTGTGTGATCTACCTTACTGGATTATTATTGTTATAAGAGGAAAATGTTTTATAAATGTGGCATTATTATTACATATTCTTTACTTATGTTTGTCCCTTATTTCTGAAGGTCACCAAGAAATTGCTTTTGACCACAAAAATTCTCCCTGACATACTTAAACACTGCCAGTGCTAAGAATTTTCTTTTTCTTCTTCCTTTTTCTTCAATTCAATTCAATTAACAGTTATTAATCACTTGATGACCATAAGTATTTAGGCTATTCCATTTATCACTTTAATCTTCTAACAATTTCACAATTTTCTGTAGAATATTCCAAAATTATATGTCCTAAAATTATCTCTATCTGCTCCCTTAAAGACAATTAATCTAAAGGATGTGATTTTCAGGTTCAAGTTAAACTTCTAATGGCTATTCATTATTGGAAGAAAGCAGTGCCCCAAGCTTGATTCCCTTCCCATCAATTACAAGCTACACAATGAATACACAAAGAAGCCCATTTATCCAAGTAAATAGCAAAACAGAAATCAGAGAAAGTATACAGAGGAGAATAAATGCCAGATCACATATAAGGGGAAATTTCCCCAAAGTCTTCAACATAGCAAGCTAGGGATAGGGAGAGGATGGAAACTGCAAACTCCTCTTGTTTCCTTCTTCCCAAAGACTTTTCCTTCATTAATCTGAAGTAGGATTGACTTCTTCCTATTTTCTTTCTTGAAACTGGAAGCCAGAAGAGGCTGAAATGACTGCAGAGAGAGAGTTCTCTCCCATTCCTAACATAAGCACAAGGCATTGATCTGTCCCAATGAGGACAGAGTCCCATACCAAAAGGTTTTGGAACTCAGGTTACACCTAAATAGAGCTTTATCTTTTCCTATGGTATCTCGATTTAAAAAGAACAAGAACAAGAAAGGAGAGAGAGCACCACAGAAGGTTCATTAGACAATGGAGTGAAGGGTAGACTGAAGACAGGAAGACTGTTTAGAAAGACTGTTTTACATGCAAAAAGTAAAAAAGACTTGAAATGGAGAGTAGGGAATGAGGTTGGAAAAGGTCTCAATGTGTCAAAAACTTAAGATTAAGGATGAAACTTCAAAAAATTATCTCATTTGATCTTCATAATAATTTTGTGAAATAAGTACTATTATTATTATCCCCATTTTGCAGATGAAGAAACTGAGACTTGAGAAAGGTTAAGTGATTTGATATTCATGTCTTCTGGATATTTCTCCTAGTTGACTCTGAAAAGGGAGGGAGTTGATAAAGCCTCTTCACATTTGAAGTTATCAAAAAAAAATAAAGCATCCCTTTAAAAAAATAAATGATGGAAGGATTTAAATATGAAAACAAAAGAGAAAATGGATAAAGAGAGAGAGGCATTCAGATCTATGTCAGTAAGTTGAGAGGTAGGCCAGTGTGTGGTTGACTGGTTCCAAATTTATTCTAAAAGTGTCAGGCCTTTTTATTCTTTAAAATATACTCTATAAAATATATTTTTAACTCTATTTAGGACAGTCAGAAATCTGGGTTGGACCTATTGGTTAAGGATAAGAAACAAAAAATACATATATTTCAAAAAAATAGTATCATTTGCTTTAACATCTGGATTGATGGGGCAGTTTCTTGAGAACAGGGATTCGTTTTTGGTTTTGGTTTTAGTTTTAGTTTTTTTTTTCATTTTTTAAAATCTGTACCCTCAGCATATAGTACAATGTATTAAACTTAGTAGATGCTTGATAACTGCTCACTCTTTTGAATTAAATTGCAGGATGTTAGCATTGGAAATGCTGTCTGAAGTTAATTCTACCTCTAGTCTTCTCCTTTGGTTACTCCTGCTAGTTTAGTTGCCCAGACCACATGTAATAATCCTACAAAATAGTAACTGCTTTTGTCTTCTTCCAAAATATGCTTTGATCTTCTTGAGTATATCCTTTAGAATCACTTCTTTATCTCCAGCTCTCTCACCCTTGTTGACCCTAAATGTCAGGTAGCTCAGATGTGAATTGCCTGTCCAAAATCTTGCATTGCCTCAGAAGCTGAGATAGAATTTTCTTTCTGCTTTGTCTCATAGCCAAGAAGGCCAATAATTTCCAAGACAAATAGTCAGTCAATAAATATTTATTAAATGGCTAGTATGTTCCAGGCACTGTGCTAGGTTCCAGAAATACAATACTCCCTGCCCTCAGGGAGTTCAAAATCAAATGGAGGATACCACAAATAAAAAATTTAAAAAATGTGTGTGTATGCTTCACACCTGTCAGATTGGCTAAAATGACAGGAAAAGTTAATGATGAATGTTGGAGGGGTTGTGGGAGGGCTGGGACACTGATGCATTGTTGGTGGAGCTGTGAACGGATACAGCCATTCTGGAGAACAATTTGGAGCTATGCTCAAAAAGTTATCAAACTGTGCATACCCTTTGACCCAGCAGCATTTCTATTGGGCTTATATCCCAAAGAAATCATAAAGAAAGGAAAAGGCCCCACATGTGCAAGAATGTTTGTGGCAGCCCTTTTTGTAGTGGCTAGAAACTGGAAATTGAATAGATGCCCTTCAATTGGAGAATGGCTGAATAAATTATGGTATATGAATATTATGGAATATTATTGTTCTGTAAGAAATGACCAGCAAGATGATTTCAGAGAGACCTGGAGAGACTTACGTGAACTGATGCTGAGTGAAATGAGCAGAACCAGGAGATCATTATACACGGCAACAACAGTACTATATGACGATTAATTCTGATGGACATGGCTCTCTTCAACAATGATATGTTTCAAACCACCTCCAGTTGTTCACTGAAGAAAGCCATATACACCCAGAGAGAGGGATGCGAAATGTGGACCACAACATAACATTCTCATACTCCTTGATTGATGTTTGCTTACATTGTGTTTCCTTTATCTGATATATCATTTGTGTAGATAAGATTTTTCTTGCACAACAATGATAAGTTTGGAAATATGTATACATATATTCGATTTGCCAATATTTTAACATAATTAACATGTAGTGGATATCCTGCCATCTAGGGGAGGGGTGGGGAAGTTGGGGGGAAAAATTTCTAAACGAAAGCTATGTAAGTGTTATTGTTGAAGAATTACCCACACATATGTTATGCAAATAAAATAAAATTAAAAAATAAAAAAAAATGTGTGTGTATGTACATGTGTGCAAACAGGCTATCTTCAAGAAAAAAGAAAATATTTAAATTAAGATAGCACTAGAATTAAAAAGGGTTAGGAAATGATGGTTGTAGAAAAAGTGATTTTAGTTGAGACTTGAAGAAAGTCAGGGAAACCAATTGGCAAAAATGAGAAGAAAGACCATTCTAGACCAGGGGAACTATCAGAGAAAAGCCCAATGCCAAAAAGATAGAATGTCTTGTTCATACAACAGTAAAGAAACCATTATTACTGGTGGGAAATAAGGTGTAAGAAGACTGGGAAATTGTGTGTCGGAGAAAGGGAAGAGGGATACGTTATGAAGATCTTTAAACACCAAACATTTTGTATTTGACCATGGGAGTGATGGGGAGCCCCTGGAATTTATTGAGTAGTAGAGAAACATGGTCCAATCTGTATGTTAGGAAAATCACTTTGGGAGATGAATGAAGGCTGGACTGGAGTAGGAAGAGACATTAGGAGGCAAACCCATTAGCACATTTACAGCAGTAATATAAGCACGAATAGATAAGGTACTGAACCAAGGTAAGTAGCAATGGTACAGGAAAAGGGGGGATATTTTGGGAAAATTGTTGCAAAGATGAAATCAACAGTGCTTGGCGACACATTGGATATAGGGAGTGAGAGATAGTAAAAAGTCAAAGAAATCAAACCCAGGTTTGAAGTTTGAATGACTGGAAGAATGGTGTTGTCCTCTATATTCCTAGGGAAGTTAGGAAAAAGAAGGGTTTAGAGCAAAAATTATTAAGTTTAGTTTTGGAGATGTTAAATTTAAGATGACTATTTAACATTCAGTTTGAGATGTCTAAAAAGGCAGTTAGAGATTGTGAGACTGGAAATCAGAACTGCATTCTAATCCTGTCTCTACAACCACTTAGCTTTATTGGCTTAGTAAGCCACTTAACCCAAAAAGACCTTAGTTTTCTCATCTGTAAAATGAAAAAAAAAATGGAGCAAATGAGAAGCCACGTGGTACAATGGTTTTGGAGTCTGAGAAATCTCTGTTCAAATCCTACCATCATTGATAATCTCATTTAGCAAGTTAAGGAATTGGGCTAGATGGCATCTGTCTCTGCAGCTAAGTGGCATCATACATAAAATACTAAATTTGGAATCCAAAAAATCTAAGCGCTTTGCAAAACTTAACAAATGAACAGTTATTGTTGTTGTTGTTTTATGTAATCCTACATTGGACTCTAACATCTTCCAGCTTATTCATTCTTATCCAGATTGATTCACCCAAGGAGGAAAACAAGGGAGAAGTAGCTACAAATTCAGCTTAGAGAATTAAAGAAATCTTCTGATCTTATAGACATGCTTATCTGTTTGCCTGGTCCTTGTCTCAAACCAGAATAAAGTAAGTTTACATTTGGTCTAGTGCACTTGGCACCCTAAGACAAATCAGAACAGCACATAAACTAGATTTCTGCTGTATTGCCATGGAAATACAGCCTGATTAGTTGTATAAGTCAACAGCACTAGAGATAATGATGAACTGTGAGATAACAGTCCAATCAAGGCAGTGAATGAACTGCTCATCCTTGATCATCAAACATCTGAACCACCCATGTTCCATCTCACCTTTTAAGGAGGGAGGCAAGGAAGGAAGGAGGGAGGGAAGGAAGGAAGAAGGTAAGGAAGAAAGGAAGGAAGGGAAGGAAGGAAAGGAGGGAAGGGAGGGAGGGAGGGAAAGAGAGAGGGAAGAAGAGAGAGAGGGAAAGAGAATAATCATCACTGTTTTGTAATTTGAAGACTCCATGATTACTGAGACTGCTTTTCCACACTAGCTATTCTATGAAAGTTGTATACTTTGCACCAATTGTGATGTGTAGTGCATCTGAAAGCAACATTCTATCAGGCTTGCCTATACTGTAGCAAAATCTCAAATTTTATAATTTATTTAGTGCCAGAAGGAATAAATTTCAAAAATGTCCCTGCTCTTTCTAAAAGCTAAAGATCAGCTGGGAAATGTTACAGCAGCAAAGGCTGAGAATAGTTTCCTATCTAAAACCACTTTTATGACCCTCC
Organism: Myrmecobius fasciatus; assembly: GCA_023553655.1. Lineage (NCBI taxonomy): Eukaryota > Metazoa > Chordata > Mammalia > Dasyuromorphia > Myrmecobiidae > Myrmecobius > Myrmecobius fasciatus. The sequence goes on along the minus strand of JAJPUD010003570.1, from coordinate 125,536 downwards.
TTCAACTGCATAACCAATAGAAAAAAATCTAGTTAGTTAGTCAATGAATAAATATTTAATTAAATACCTGCTATGTGCCAGGAACTGTGATAAGAGTGGAGATTACAAATATGAAAAATAAAGACATTCCATGCTCTACAAACATGGAGAATACAATACACAAAAGGAATCTGAAAAGAATGGCAGTAGAGGGAAGAGGGAATGGTGGTGTCTTTAGTCCAAAGGAAGGATTGGGAAATGAAGGTGGGAAAGGAAGAGAAGGCTTATCTGGGAGTCCTCTTTAAATGGAAGCTTTGGAAAGAGTTCCTTGCTCCACCCTTCAGTCTTTCAGTCAGAATAACAGAAGTTACTGAGGATACTAAGGTTTGACTACCAAGGATGCAAATTTCCTGAAGAGGAGGTTCCTGGGGGCTCAGTGGAGTCTAGTTCCAAGAAGTGAAACTGAGTGGGAAATGATAAGTACTAGAAAGATGAATTCTGAGGAAAAATGAAGTGAACTGATGGAGCTAATTAGAGGGAAAGAAGAAAATATATAAGTGGTCTTTTGTATTAGAAAATTGTGTGCCTTGAGAAAATATTGAAAATCCCTTATCTGTTACATGGTCATTTCCTACATACAACAGGGGGAGAAAATGGAAATAAAAATTTTCCTCATGGATAATTCAATAGTTTTATTTTTCCCCTTAATATAGGACAACTTTCACATTTTAAAGCTGCTCAGAGGTTAAACTTACCACAAATTGTTAATTCTTTGGATACAGTGGATGATACGTGGATGATATTTGGCAACTGTTGCAAAATCTTCTTGGCTTCTAGTAATACCTCTAGCACATAGCGAGCATGCAGTATCTGTAAGGGAAAAAAATCAAGGTCATCATTATATTGAAACCTATAGTTATATTATGTTATTCAAGTCTGTTTCTAGGCTTTCTAGTCATCTCTCAAATTATTTTCAGGTAGATAATCCACTTTTTGGTCTATTTGTAAGAAATTTTATAGAATGTGGATTTTATATAATGGGTAAATCAAAAAGGAAAGCCGATTACTAAGGGGACTGAGGTTTTAATGTGAGGGGATGCTATGATTCAAATTATGATTTTTTAAATTTGCATTTCTTATTGTGCCTTTTGAGTTTCAGATAATCATAGGGAGAAACAATGTTTTTTGTTGATAGGGAGGTGACCTAGAAGCCAGGGAGAGCTGGTTCCAAATAATGTCTGATGTATACTGGCTATGTAACTCTGGGCCAGTCATTTAACCTTTTGATGTTCTAAACACATACATTCCACAACACTCCTTAACAAGGACAAAACAAGATTAATAAATCTTTTGGAAATGTTTAAGAAAAATTTTTAAATATAATAAAACAGGGGCAACTAGGTGGAACAGTGGATAGAGCACCAGCCTTGAAATTAGGAGGACCTGATTTTAAATGTGGCCTCAGACACTTAACACTTACTAGCTGTGTGATCTTGGACAAGGCACTTAATACCAGTTGCCTCAGCCAAAAAATAAATAAATAAGTAGAAATAAAATATATAATAAAACACAGATAATGATACATTATTAAGTCAATATGCAGCCCACAGGGATCCAGTACAATGTAGTGGCCCCTATTTCTATTTGAGTTGACATCAGTGCTATGACAATGATATTAATAATTAACATTTGTATAGTGTTTACTACGTACCAGGCAATGTGTTAAGTGCTTTACAATTATTATCTCATTTCATCCTCACAACCACCATGGGAGACAGGTGCTATTTATCATCTCCCTTTTATAGATATGTAAACTGAGGCAAAAATGAAATGACTTGCTCAAGATCATACAGATAGTGTCTGAGGCTAAACCTATCTTGGTAAAAAGGATTTTCCTCACCTGGGAATTCCCTATATCAATGAAATCATGGGTCCAGTCTCTTTTCCTAATACATAGTTGTATTAAATATTTGCTTATACCTTGCTCATTTACTAACACTGAACACCTATGCTAATGATAAGAAGGGGATGCTGTTAAATAAAACTGAACTTCCAGAGGCAAAGAAACTACATTCCCAACAATCCAGTGAGGCAAGGAGGTAGATTTAGGAATAATGGCAAGAATACACTGGGAGGAAACATAAAGAAAAGCTTTCAAATAATTGGGTCTGTTCATCAACAGAAGGGCTTATCTTCACAAGGAACTAAATTTTCTGGCAATGAAAGTCTTCAAATGGAAGCTGGATGACTGCTTATCAGAGTTGTCAGAGAGAATTCATGATTTGGGTGGAGGCTATTCTTACTGGGTCTCTGAGATTCTTTCCAATTCTAGGAGTACATGTTCCCATGAATACACTAGGAAGCTAATTCTTTGAAGTTTAATTTGATCTCTCTGCAGAAAGTAGGTATGACCACTATAGGAAGCTGCTTTACATATAGCTTATAGCTACCATGGAAGGCTTACAAAAGTGAACCAAATAAAAAGTAGGACAATCCCAAACTAGAAGAAAAATCCTTAGTTAAATCTTACTGCAAAATTTACTGCAAAAATAATAATCAACTATTAAAAGACAAAAATAGGAAGCAAACAACAAGGCACTCAGCCATAAATAACTTCTGGGGAAACACTTAAATGGGCTCAATTTTAGCCTATAAACTAGGGGAATATGTATTAGGAACATGACACAATGGATATAGATCTCACTTCTGATTCCCTGGGTGACTTTGAGCTAGAACTTTTCAGTGCTATACCCCTGCAACTTGTGTTAAAACTGTTCACTTCAGAAGATTTTTCTGATCCATATAAATTGATACTATTTCCTCTTTTAAGAGTTCCCTCCATTGGCCTGGAGAGACTTATATCAACTGATGCTAAGTGAAATGAGCAGAACCAGGAGATCATTGTACATGACAACAATAAGATTATACAATGATCAATTCTTATGGATGTGGCTCTCTTTAACAATAAGACGATTCAAACCAGCTCCAATTGTTCAGTGTATTTTTCTTGTGCAGCCTGATAATTGTATAAATATATATGCATATATTGGATTTAACCTATATTTCCACCATGTTTAACACATATTGCACTACTTGCCATCTAGGGGAGGGCATGGGGGAAGGGGTGAAAATTGGAACACAAGGTTTTGTAAGGATTAATGTTAAAGAATTGTTCACATATATGTTTTCAAAAATAAAAAGCTTTGGGGAAGCTAGGTGGCACAGTGGGTAGACCACCAGCCCTTAAGTCAGGAGGACCTGAGTTCAAATCTGATCTCAGACACTTAACATTCCCTAGTTGTGTGACCCTGGACAAGTCACTTAAAATTGCCTCAGCAAAAATAAATAAATAAAAAGCTTTAATTAAAAAAATAAAAAAGAGCTCCCTCCATCAATGAAATCACAGGTTGAGATAAAATAATAGGACAAAAGAATACCTGTTAAATAGGTAATGTTAATCAATCTTCTACACTACTATTATTCCATATGTTTAGCGAATAAGACAGAAACTAATCTTTGAAATATGGTGCATTATACAGAAATTAGACTAGCATGGCTGCCATGTCTCAACAGCCTACCACAAGCCAGCATGTCTCAGAAGCTCAAACTGTCTTCAGAGAGCAAGTTATTATACAATCAGAAAATGATACTTAAGTCAAGAGATCTGGAGTTGAGTCCCTACTTTCTGAATTACTAAATAGGTAAATAACTTAATCTTTTTTTTTACACTGTGGTGCTAAAATGAGGGTGGCAGTACTTCTACAACTTTGCCTACATGAGTTTGAAATGTCCAATTGTTTGAAGAGTATTTTTTAAAGTATAGAATAGAGGCAACCTATCTCATCATCATCATAATCTTAACAAGTCTTGGTTTGAGAAAAATAACATTCTTAAATACATTTTAATACTGTTAAAATGCACAAGGTAATCTATGTATATTTGAATCATTATAGCTCCAAAATGTCTACTTGCCTGGTTTTCCTTGAAAGCATCAATAAGAAGTACAACATCAGCAAAAGTGAGAGGGAATTTTAGCCGAGGGCCATAATAAGTGTCTGGTACTTCTATCAGATTTAAAATAGTTTCTTGGTCTGACTTTCGCTTAGTTTCAGGGTTAAAAATCTTAGGCAGATCATCTGAAAAGGGAAAAATAGTTTAGAAGGAAAAAAAGGGACTGTCCAAATACAGCATTGTTTTCATATAAAAGCATCATTGTGCTATTTCTGAATGAACTAAAAGACCATAGTCAAATCCTAATAAGACAATCAATAAAATATCAAATGCCAATTATATACCTAATGTGGACCTAAATTCTGGGGACAAAGAATGAAATCAGGGGCAACTAGGTGGAGCAGTGGATAGAGCACCAGCCCTGAAGAATAGGAATAGAGATGATAATTAGATCCAGGGAGCTGATGAGGTTAATGTGGCAGAGAAGGGAAGGGAGGGAAAGAAAGGAAAAGGGAAGGGAGATGGGCAAGGAAAGGAAAATTAAAGTAAAGGGAGAGGAGCTAGACAGAATTGAGGGGAATAATCATAATCAAGGTGGATCATGTGGACAGTTATACAGCAAAAGAGAAATAAAAGGGATAGTCAGAGCTAAGAAGATCACTAAAAAAGAACATGTCACACAAACCCTGAAAGGAGAGAGTTTTCAGAAGGGGAAGGGGCAACAGGGTCAAATGCAGCAGATTAATAATAATAATAATAATTGCTAGTATTTATATAGCACTTAGGCAGGCACTATGCTAAGTGCTTAACAAATAGAATTTCATCTGATCCCCACAACACCCCTGGAAGATAGATGCTAGAATTTTTTCCATTTTACAGTTGAGAAAATGGAGACAGTTGGAGATTAAATGACTGGTCCAGAATCACAAAGTTACTGAGTATCTGAGGCTTGATTTGAATTTAAATCTTCCTTATTCCAGGCCAAGTGACTCATCCACACTTCCACCTAGATGATAGAAAAAGAGCAAAGACTGAAAAAGAATAACAAGATGTGACAATTAAGAAATTGTTGGTTATTTTGGAGAAAGAAGTTTCAATTACCTGATAAAATCAGAAGCTAGATGGAAAAAGATTGAGGTGTGAGAAAGGAAGTGAAGGCTGAGAGTAGACTGCTTTTTCCCCAATGAATTTAGCCAAAAATAATAGGTGCTGCCTTGAGGGGATGGTAAGGTCAATTAAAGACTTTAAGAATGAAGGAAGATTTGGCAGGATTGAAAGTGCTAAGTAAGGAACCAGTTGATAGAATGAGATTAAAAATTTGAGAGGGTAGGATGACTGAGGATGCTACCTGAATAAGGTGGGTGGGGAAGGATCAAGTAGTTCAAGTATAGGAGTTGACTTTGGCAAGGAAAAAGGGCCACTGCTTTTGTTAGAAACTAGTCAAAAGTCAGTTAGGAGAAAAATTATCGAATGTATTGAATCTATTATGGTGATGTTCTATATCACTGAACCAAACCATCCTGTTGATCTGACTAAATTTTAGCTGAATTAGGTTGAATTTAGTATAAACTTATGTTGAAATATGGAAGAGAGGATGATATAATTGATTATATCTAGAATTAGTTATTTGTGTGGGTGAAAAGAGTAATCATTAACATTCTGATGTACATTTGGAAAGATGCTCAGTGGAATAACCCAGAAGTAATTGCTTGGTGTTATACTACATAACATTTTTCATGAGCTGATATAGAGCAAAGAGAGCACAACTGAGGAAATAATTTATACAAAAATAATATTATAGAGAAAAATAATTCTGAAAGACTGTAAAATTCTGATCAATGCAATGATAAAGTGTGAATCTAAAAGAATGACAAAGAAGTGGGGAATTTAAGTGCAGAAAGAGACATGCATTTTCAGACATGGCTAATGTAGAGATTTGTTTTGAAGAACTATATAGATATATATGGAAGGATTGGTTTTGTTTTGTTTTTAATTTACTCACTGGAGGAAAATAGTGGGAGGGACAGATGTATTAATTTTTTTTAATTCTTATTACCAGAGAAAAAAGAAAAAAGAAGACTTCTTGATGCCCCCAGTTGTTAATGTGAGAAATAAATCTCTTGGACTCATAGAGGGTTGAAATTAAAAGTGTTTTATTTATGTTTTTGCAAAAAGCAGGTGTATGTCCTTGTGAAGTCCAAGTTAGGCACACACCCACCTCAGAAGCTGAGAGAACCTTCTTATACTATTCCCTAATGAGGTCCCTCCCTCAGTTCTCCACTGACTGGGTACATTGAGGTTTACATACTTCTCAAGCTGCCTTCTTCAGATTACTCCTTGATACGTTTCCCCCATATACATTGCACGACTATTAAAATGAGTCTTAGCTCCTCCTGAGGAGAAGTTAATATTTTTGAACTAATTGTGCTTAAGCATGCAAAGCTTAATCTTTATCCTAGTTAACTATGCCTAACCTTGAACAGCACAGAACCACTTACCATTCCACTGTTACTCTGATTTTATGGAAATAAAAACTCTGTTATATCTCTCAGTGTTGCACCACTTCCACCCTCAGTTCTTTTATATTTATTCTATTTGTATTATATCTGAGTCATAGTGACTAGAGAAAGTCTCAAAATTAAGAATATATAGGTTCAGAATCCACTCCTCTGAGATATACTGGTGGTTTGACATTGAGCAAGTCTGTTGTTGTTTCTCTTCATTCTTGAAGAGGACCATGACATGAGGGAGGTGAAACCATGTCATGCAGGTGAATTGGATTTAAGTGAGGGAGGGCTGCACAAGGTAACCTGATTCACTTTCTCCTCTGGAGCCATATAAGTCCAGTGGTTAGATATAGAGTAGGATGACTAGAGATGGCCCTGATGCAATGGGGGACTTGGCCTTTTTAACAGGTCTCAGTTTGATTGAGGCCACACCCATTTAGTGATTAAGGCTAGGTAAAATTGGAGCAAAGAATGGCCTCTTTCACCTAGTCAAAAAAAAATTCTAAATAAATAAATCTTTGTAAATAAAGAAGGAAGACCTTGTGGGTTTCTGGCCAAAACAGAAATGACGACATTTGCATTCACTCTGAGTCAATCAGAACCAAACTATGACCATTTGAGGCTTGACTTGGGATCAATTGTTGGCCAAACTAGAAGACTGAGCAGTTTTGATTTAAGCCATAGTCTTTCTAGCCAGTAAACCCCAGGATTTACGGCACAGTGCTAGGTACATAGTAGAAATATGGCCTATGAACTTACTTTCTTCCTATATGAGGAAGAAGCCCATCTGGCTATTGTCAGGCATAATCAAGTCCCCAACTATCCTATTTGTAGAGAGTGATTATAAGATTGGAAGTCTTTGTCAGCCTTCATTGTGTATCCCTCCAAGCTCTAGACATCTTTAAACAATTTTTGAGACACTGATTATTATATCTTTAGGTAGATCTGAGACGAAGCTCCTTGATCCCTCCCTCTGAGCTACCAATTCTTCCCTTGAGCTTCCTCTCTTCTTCTAAGGTTATATTTCCCCCATAAATCTACCCATGGTCTACACCATCTTGGCTGACCCTCTTTTGAGTTGTCTACCACAGCTTTCTGCCTCATAGTGTTTTTTTCTCTCATCCACTACCATACCTCATGGTGTCTTTCTCCTTATTATATCTAACTAACTTTTTTAAGATGCTAAACTCTCAATGGATTCTACCTGCCAATCAATGGCATACTCCTTTAGTAGCATATTCCTTTAATGGATTCATCCAAATTCCTTTCCTTGGTAATCCTATTGCTCTTCCAAATCTATTTCATATTCACCATTTCTGGTGTCTATTTTATTTCTTCATTTTGTCTCTAATCTCTTCTCCTAAATAAATGTCTCTTTTGGCAAAGAGAATGGTCACTGTGAATTTGTTACATGCGTATTTTAAACGAGGAATTGCTACCCTGGCCTCATCAGTAGGTGCTTAAAATACTGGCTGAACTGAATTGTTTATTCTAGAAAAGAGAAGGGAAACATGACAGACATCTTTTAAATATTTGAAGGATATATGAAAAAGAATTCAACTTCTCCTGTTAGCCCCAGAGAAAAGAATTAGGGGTAATGAATGACAGTTGAAAGAGGCAAATCTGGGCAAGAAAAACTTTCTCAAAATTAGAGTTATCTGCAAGTAGAATGGGCTTCAGAGACATACAAGTCCCCCATTCCCTCCTCTATTGGGATTCTTCCATCAAAGACTAGCTTGATCAATTTGTTAGATAAATTGTAGAATAAATTCTTATTTAGGTACGTTGATGGAATAAAATAATGTTTTTTCTAAGATTCTGTGATAAGATGTTTGAGCCTCAGTTTCTTCATCTGTAAAATGTTAGTAATAGCTATAATACCTACTTTTCAAGTGAAGAGTGAAGATGCCCAGGAAATGTATTGATTTGATTTGCTTGAATTTATTTATTTTATTTAAATCAATTAATTATTCAATGAGTATCAAATAAACAACTGCTATAAGCCAAGCATTTTGATAGGCACTAGGGATGTAAATTTTTAAAAATAATAATCCCTACTCACAAGTAGATTATATTCTTATAGGGAAGACAATAAATATATATCTATATATACATAATAAATATAATAAGAATAAATACAAATAAAAGTAGTCATATACAAGAGAGTTTGAGAGAGGCAACATGAGCTTTGGGAGTATGGCTTGAACAAAGAAAATAACCAATGCAAAGGCATGGAAATGGAATAGAAAAAAAAGAACAATTTGGCTTGATTACAGAGTGCAGAAGTAAGAATAATGTCTAATCAATTTGGAAAGATAGGTTGGGACAAGTATCTGAAGGGCTATAAAAGCTAAAAAGGTGTTTATAATTTATCATAGAAGCAATAGGTAGTGGAATTGAGTAAAAAAGTGATATGATCAAATCTGCACTTACAGAAAAATTACTTTGGCAGCTCTATGGAGTATGGAATGATAAAGAGACAAATTAGGAAGTGACTGCAACAATCAATAAGAATTGATGAAGACTTTGACTAAGGTAGTAGTTGTATGTGTAGAGAGAAGGGATCAGATGAAAGAGGGGTAATAAAGGTAGAAAAAGAAAGACTTGAAAACTGATTGTCCCAATAGTCCTTCTCATTTTAACTGCTTTTGATTTGTAAAGAAAACTTTAATTTTATATAATCTAAATTTTCCTTTTTATCTTCTCTAATTCTCTGTATCTTTTATTTGATTATGAACTCTTCCATTAGTCATAGATCTGAAAGATAGTTTCTTCCTTGTTCCTCGAATTTGTTTATAGTATTAACATTTATTTGATATATAGAGTACTACACATTTGAAACTTATCTTGGTGCATGGTGTAAAGTGTTAGTCTAATACTAATTTTTGCCAGAATACTGCTAAATTTTCCCAGAAGTCTTTTATTTTCTCCAAATACTGAGTCTTTATTCCATTAGTTTGAAGACTTTCAGTTTATCAAATACTAAGCTATTATGTTCAGTTTGCTTCAGATAGGTTATAAACTTATCTCTGTTTTTTAATGAGTTCTAAATAATTTTGATTATTACTGTTGCATAAAATAGTTTGACCTCTGGCATAATTAGGTCCCTTGATTTCCTACTTTGTTCATTATTTCCTTATATTCTTGGCCTTGTTTTTCTTCCTGATATAGTCTCTTATTATTTTCCTAGGTTTATAAAGTATTCCTTTGCTTATTTAATTGGTATGGCACTGATAAATAAACTTAAGTAATTTGGTCATAGTTATTATATTGGTTCAATCTATCTATGAACAATAAATATTTCTCCAATTATTGAGTTATGTTTTTATTTTCATAAAATGTTTTATATTTGTATCTATATAGGCCCTGTGCATATCTCGAGAGGTGTATTTCCAAGTGTTTTTTGCATTCTGTAATTGGTTTATGTGTAACTTCTCCTTCTATTTCTTCCTGTTGGATTTTGTTGGTAATAAAGTTGTGTGGATTTATTCTATATTCTGCAGCTTTGCTGACACTATTGTTTTAATTAAATTATCAGTTGACTCTCTAGAGTTCTCTAAGATTCATATAATATGAACAAAGTGATCAATTTGTTTCTTCTTTGCCTATGCTTATTCCTTCAAATAGGACTATATCAAAGTCAATGAACATGTTTTCTTTATTACTGGAAAGGACTCCAGCTTATATTCATTACATATAATGCTGATTCTAGGTTTTAGGTATATACTACTTATCATTTTAAGGAAAGGTTCTTTAATTTCTATTTTTCTAGTGCAATAAAAAGAGTTTTGCATTTTATCAAAACCTCTTTCTGAATATACTGATATATTATTTTGTGATTGTTATTGATATGGTCAGTTATATTCATACCTTTGTTAAATATTTAACCAACTCAGCATTTCTGGCATAAATCTTATCTGGTCATAATGAGTAATCTTTGTGATATGTAATGTAGCTTCTTTGCTAATATTTAATTTAAATGTTTTGCATCAATATTCGTTAAGGATACAGGTTTCTACTTTTTTCTTTTTTCTCTCTGTTCTGACTCTCTCTGGTCAGGTATAAATATCATATTTGCTAGATCTGGGTTATATTAAGTAACAAGAAACAGGATTGAGATAAAACCATTAGATTCGCCAATCAAGAGATAATTGTTATCTTTGAAGACAGTGCTTTTAGTTGAGTGATGAGGTTCAGGTCAAATTAAAAGAGATTAAGGGGTGAAAAAAGAAAGAAAAGATAGAAAAATTTCTCTAAAAGTTTGGCCTTGGAAAAGAAATCTATAATTTGAAAGCATAGGGGATGGTAGGAGCAAATAAGGGATTTTTTTTTTAGGATAAGAAGACCTAGGCATATTTGTAAGCATCAAAAAAAGATAAAAGTGGGGATGACTGTGAGAGCAATCTACAGAAGACAAGAGAAGATGTGATCAAGGGTATTAGTGGAAGGGATAACTTTGATAAAGAGACTTTTCATTATATTCTAGGCTAAAGGAGGAGAAAAAAGGAGGTGATATTGAGAGGTTTGGGGACATAAAGAAAAGGAGAAGGGGGGACTCTTAAGAAAATGAACTTTCTTTTCTCAGTAAATTAGAGATAAGGTGATAAAAATTGAAGAAAGTGAATGCTATGAGAGACATATGATGAATTGTAGTAACTTAGGAGACAGTGACAATAAAATCAGAGAAGGAAAAAAACGTTGCCTTGTTCACAGTGGGGTACAGCTGATAATAATCAATTTAAACTTGCTTACTTCTAGTGCATTTAAATCACATGAGTGGAAGAAGAGTTGAATGGTAAAAACAATCCACGATTGAGGATTAACAAGATAAAACATAGGACAAGGGCAAGGGACACAAGAGTAGAGAATAGCATAATGCTGAATTGGTTAAAAATAGGGTCAAGAGCAGAACCAAGAAAACAATATGTACAATAACAGCAAGACTGGGTGAAGATCAACTATGACAGACTTAACTCTTCTCAGCATAAAATGATCCAAAACAGTTCCAATAGACTTTGCATGGAAAATGACATCTGCATGCAGAAAAAGAACTATGGAGACTGAATGCAGATTAAAGCTTACTATTTTCACCTTTATTTTGGTCTTGTTTTGTTTTTTTTCTTTCTCATGGTTTTCCCCCTTTGTTCTGATTTTTCTTTCCCAACATGACTCATATGAAGATATGTTTAAAATGATTGTACTGTACAACCTAAAAAAAAAAAAATTAAATAAATATAGGGTCAAGATTGGGAAGATGGAAAGTAAAGCCAGAGCAATCTGGGAAAGTATTTGGAGATGGAGAGACTAGAGGTCACAGTGAGGATAGATTTAGGAGGAGTGAGATATAGAGAAAGATAGGAGGTAATAGATGGATAAGGTTTTATCAGGATCATGGAAGTAAAATACTGTGGGTTATGTGGGAATTAAGGATGTAACCATCTTTTTGAGATGCTAAGGAGGCATGCAGGAGTAGGTGATGGGAGTTGAGACAATTGATGAATTGAAAGAGCTCTGGTGCCTGAGGAGATATGTATATATATGCTGAAGTCTCTTAAAGGCTGGCATTGAGATAGAAATAAAAACTGAGATCCTGGTACTAAACTCCTTGACAGCAGAAAAATAAATATCTGTTAGATAATTGTTGCCAGAATTTGGAGTGGGAAGAACGAGGCATATAAGCAAAAGATGGAAAAAGAACTGCTATATTATTTTCCAGGAATAATGATAGGTTTTTTCAGTACATAGCAATCCACACTCCCTTGCTTGACCTTCTTTGTAACTAATAGCATACATTTAAAAAATGTTTGGCTGAAATGACAAGAGTAAGCTTTGACCTTTGGACAATGTTTTTCCAGTAAGGTATTAATTGATCTACAAAAACATAAAACCTGACATATTAGCTTCAACAAACATTGCGGCTCACCCAACCAACCTACTCCACTTAAATAGTCCCATGATACCCAGTAATAAACAGAAAACAAATTTAAGAAGAAAATATATATTTTACTAGTTATTCTTGTTTGTTAATCAATCCTCCTTTCCCTGTAAAGCTAATAAAAAAAAACAAGAAAAAATAATCTGAGATCTTTTAAATACTTTCCCTTCTCTAGATTTTCATGAAAGTCACTATATTCAGTGATTATAGTAACATAAATGAAGATGAATTGAAAGAATAACATAGATAAAATATAATGACCAATATTAGCTCTACATGACTAATGTTGGAATATGTCTCTTGAACTTTATACATTCTGTCAATCATGGTAGTTGCATTGGATGATTTTATTTTAACATTGTCATTGCTTTTGTAAAAAAAGAAAGTAAAATGTTGTTATTGGTTAATGATTAATGCATAAAAATAAAACATCAATTTAATTTTTAAGATATAATAGGAAATATTGCTGAATATAAAATCTAATTTCATTATAAAAGTTATCAATTCAAAGTGAAAAATTAACACCAGTGAAAAAATATAGAAATGGTCCTAAATTTGGCCAGAACCTTTATGTAGAGAGTATATTCTTTAGTCTTCATTTCAATTCTCAGAAATAATAATGTGAGAAAGAAGAAAATTTTAATTATTGTGTAACTAACATCTGGAAACCACAAGAAGTCTGATAGTACCTAAACTCTTAAATGTGATAGATGACCTTAAATTTTTCTCAAAAGATCATTGATACCCTTAATCATATTAGGTGATATAGAAATTTTCAGTTTTATTCTATATATTTAACAGTGGGAATTGAAAGATTATGAATTATCAGTTGAATAGGCCATAAAAATTAATGAACACTAATGGAGATGAGATAGACACATTTGTCCATTATTAGATTTCCTTTTAGAAGTCATTTTACTGAAGATGAGGAAGAGAAATTGATTGCCTGAAGAAATCTACAACAAACAGAATAAGAAAGGCTTTTTTTTTTCCCCTTCTCTCTCCATCAAATTTGGTCTCAGGAACTATTCACTAATAAGAAGGCTTCCATGGATCATTAAACACTTTAGTCTATTTGAGAAAGTTGCAGGGAGGTTTCAAATCATTATCATTAAAACATTACCCTTCCCACCAGTCTTGGTTGGGCTTTTATCTAGATTACAAGGATATCATAAAACACCAAAGGCACTCTGAATGGAGTAAACAATGGGAAGTCAGATAAAAAAGTAATGTGCTTTTATATCTGGAAATTGCCTCCTAGGAAATACATTTAGATTTTCATTTCTTTTTACAAACATTCTTACAGCTACACATTCTTAGTGAATAATGAAAGATTTAGTGGTATAGTGGATATAGTGTTGGCCTTTGAGTCTATTTGTAAAATAAAATGAGTTTTTCAGACATTTATAATCTATATTGATGTGGACAAGTCACTTAACCTCTTTTAATCCCAGTTTCCTGATGGGTGTGTATTCCATTGTGATAAAAGGAAATCATCTAAACCTTTTTTTTACACTCTGGAGTATTTTACCTAAAACTCTCCTGATTGGTAAGAGAGAATGATAATAGTAATTAACCCTGCATGGCTAGAGGAGGGGTGACATTGTTACAAGAGCTTTTTATCTTTCTCTGTTTCTTATGGGTACTTTTGGACTTTTAATGTACATTTATATGGTATATTAAGGTTTATATATTTATATATCTCATTTAATCATTATAATAGCCCTGTGGGGTAGATACTTCTATTATCCCTGTTTAATAATGATAATGATGATTTAGCTTGTAGAAATACTATTTTATTTGATTTGCACAGTACCCTTGGGAGCTGGGTGCTATGATTATCTCCTCTCCCTCCACCCCCAACTTTAGAGATGAGGAAATTGAGGAAGACAGAATTGAAGTTACTTGCCCAGTTATTGAGTGTCTGAGGTTGCATTTGAATGCAAATCTTCCTGAATGCAGGTACACTGCTCTTTCCACTAAAACACTTAGCTGACATTTTTACATGTAACCCCAGGTTTCTAGCCTGGAACATTTTTCGAGATTCTCCTAATTGATGGAGAAAATTATGATGTGACGATGCATGACAACTGTAGGGGCAGTGTTGGTACAGGAGACGAGACATTTTTCATTCCTTTTTTTTTTTTTTTTTTTTTTTTTGAGAGAGAGAGATTTACAGATCCTTTACATGTCCATCAGTTTCCAAAGTCTTTCTCTTTTCTCCAAAAGAAATATGGAACCACATGTGGATATTTCAAAGGAAGGAATGATTCTCCTCTCCAAAGCTCTTGTAACAATACCACCCCTCCTCTAGCCATGCAGGGTTAATTACTATTATCATACTCTCTTACCAATCAGGAGAGTTTTAGGTAAAATACTCCAGAGTGTAAAAAAAAGGTTTAGATGATTTCCTTTTATCACAATGGAATACACACCCATCAGGAAACTGGGATTAAAAGAGGTTAAGTGACTTGTCCACATCAATATAGATTATAAATGTCTGAAAAACTCATTTTATTTTACAAATAGACTCAAAGGCCAACACTATATCCACTATACCACTAAA
>JAJPUD010003570.1:78619-110588 GCA_023553655.1 Myrmecobius fasciatus | reverse complement strand
TACTTTTTTATCTGACTTCCCATTGTTTACTCCATTCAGAGTGCCTTTGGTGTTTTATGATATCCTTGTAATCTAGATAAAAGCCCAACCAAGACTGGTGGGAAGGGTAATGTTTTAATGATAATGATTTGAAACCTCCCTGCAACTTTCTCAAATAGACTAAAGTGTTTAATGATAATCTTCTGAAAAGTGAAGATTTCAATAATTCAGTGTTTAATCTATAGCACAAAAATCAACCAATTAGACTGATTTTTCCATTGAATTCATCACTTATTTATCTCTTTACTTTCTTAGCATTTTGATATGTGCAATTTTTTTTAAATAACAACTTATCAATTGGGGAATAGCTGAATATGTTATGGAAAATGAATGTAATGGAATATTATTTTTCCATAAGAAATGATAAGCTGATTTCAGAAAAGCCTGGAAAGACTTATATGAACTGATGCTGAGTCAAGTAAGCAGAACCAAGAGAACATTGTAAACAGTAACAACAAGATTGTATGAAGATCAACTGTGATGAGCTTAGCTTTTTTCAACAATGAGGTGATTCAAGATAAGTCTAACAGATTTAGAATGGATAATTCCATCTGCATCCAAAGGGAGAACTATGGAGACTGAATATAGATCAAAGCATAATATTTGCACTTTGGGTTTTTTTTTCCTTTCACATGTTTTTTTCCCTTTTTTGGTATGATTTTTCTTGCATAGCATGAAAAATATGGAAATATATTTAAAAGAAAAAAAGAATTATCCTAATTAATTCAAAATAACTTGGTTCTCTCTTGTTTCCCTTCCATAGACATCTAGGTGATATAATGGAAAGAGAACTGGATCTAGAGGCAGAAAGCATGAATCCCAACATTCTTCACCTGTATTCATGACCCTAGGCAAGTCATTTAACCTGTGTCTGTTTTGTTTTTTTCAACTCTAAAATGAGGATAATCCTTTCATGATTTTTGCGAGGATTAAATGAGATAACATACGTAAAGCACTTTGCAAATCTTAAAATACTACATGAATGCTAATAGTAATGGTTATAGTAGTAGAAGTAGTTTTAGTAGTGGTAGTAGTAGTGGTAGTGGTGGTCATGGTGGTGGTGGTGGTAGTAGTAGTAGTAATGGTAGTAATAATACTAGTAGAGTTATATAAGGGTTCAAAAATATATGTAACTCTCCTTTGTAGTTTCCAGGTTATTCTTTCCAGTTCTTTATTTTGCTTTATCAGACAATTTGTCTTTTAAAATGATTTCTTAATTTTATTTTCAACTTATTTTCCTACCTGCACTAGACTTGTTCTTTACATAGTGTTCCAGCATGAAGGTGAAAAACTTGGCTAGCTAGAAAAAAAAAAGAAAGAAAAAGAAAAATGTCATTCAAGTCACAAAATGCTAAAAGTATAAACTTCTTCATTTATATCTTTATATTTATTTTTTCTTTGAGGGCAACAGGAAGGGTAGAAGGGGAAATGTGAATAGTTTCTCCCATGACAGCCTTCTTTAAAGACACAGAAATTTCACCATTCTAAGTCAGTAGTTGCTAAGATTGCAATAAAAAATAACTGCAAGGGGTAATTCAAAGTTCAAAAAGAACAGTTTCTGTTGTCAAGGCATTTACAATCTATCAAAATTATATCAGAACAACCAAATACTCCTCCTCATATCATTAAAAAGAGATATTATAATCCTTTGGCAGTCTGGAAGGATTTTATTATAGTTTAGTCATTTTCAGTCATATCCAACTTTTTGTGACCACATTTGAGGTTTTCTTGGCAAAGACACTGGAATGGTTTGCCATTTCCTTCTCCAACTCATTTTATAAATGAGGAAACTGAGAACAAACAGGGTTAAGTAACTTGCCTGGGGTCACACAATTATAAAGTACTAGAAAAATATTTATTTACTAAGAATTTCAGTAGATGAAAAGGAAGATTTTGAAAGGATAAGTGCCCTGTCACAACAATGTGCATTAATGAGTTAAGAATCATTTATGATATTAATGGTTATGTTATTAAAGAAAGTCTAATTTCTATAAACAAATATTAGTGCATATATTATTAAAGATAAACAAATATTATTATATATTATTAAATATAGAAAATTCAACTTCCAAAAGCAAACATTAATGGATATATCATTAAATATAGAAGGTCCTTCCTACTTTTATAGACAAATATTAATGGATATATTATTAAATAGAAAAGTTCCATCTTCTATAAACAAGTAAATATTCATCAAGTGTTATGTAAAGAATGTTAAGCTATATACATCATAACTATTCTTGTCAGAATATTGGAAAAGAGTGGTATTACATTGTGAAGTTCTGTGAATACCAAATTAAAGAAGTTAAACTACTTGAGTAATCAAGTGAAGGGATTTGAGCACCATCAGCAACATACTCATGTATGTACATAAATAAGATTAATCTTGCAGCTACATGGAGGATGGGCTAGCAAGTGGGGAGAGTGGAGATGGAAAAATGAGCTTGGAGGCCATTATAATAAGGATAGCTTATTATATTGTAATATTCTGTGCAGATGATAATGAGGGTCAGTACTAAAATAGTAGCAGGAGAATTGGAAATGAGACTTATTTCAAAGACTGTGAAGTTATCATTGACAGAGTTTAATAAGTAACTGAATGTGAGGCATGAAGGAGAGTGAAAATTTTTAAATAACCCCAAGATTTTTAATCTGGTTAACTAAAGGAATGATAGTACCATTGACAAAATGTCATTGACAAAAATAGAAGCCAGAAAAAAGAATGAGTTTGGTGGAAATGGGAGGAAGCATGCCATCTCTCATAAAATAGACACTTAATGTTTGTTGAATTAAACTGAATTATACATCTATTTGATTATCTCTCCACTACTGAAAAACTTTAAATTGTTTTTTGTTAACTATTAGATAAAGTTAAAACTCCTTAAAATGACCTTCAAGCCTTTTCACTGCCTGGTACAACTCTACTTTTTTTTCCACACCATACCCTCCAACTCTGCCCCCGGCCAAACTATATTATTTATAATCCCCCCACACAGTCTATGTTGCCTAACTTTTGGTTTATGCTCTTTCTTTTTTTTATAGATAGTTTTCAACATTCACTTTTGCAAAACTTTGTGTTCTAAATTTTTCTCCCTCTCCTCCCCCCAATACAGCAATTTGACATAATTTAAACATGAGCAATTATTTTAAACATATTTTCTATTCATCATGCTGCAAAAGAAAAAATCAGATCAAAAGTGAAAAAAAAACAAGAAAAAAAACCAAGCGAACAACCACAAAAGGTGAAAATATTATGCTTTGATCCACATTCAATCTCCATAGTTCTCTCTCTGAATGAAGATGGCACTTTCCATCTCAAGTCTATGGGAATTGCTCTGAATCACCTCAGTGTTGAAAAGGTATCTTCTTTCTTATGCCTGAAATACCCATCATATAACATCTCCAGCTTTTAAAAAAATTACCTGGTTAGTTAAGTCCCACACAGGAATTCCTGTTCAGATGTTCTCCACCCCACTATTATTCTTTCAAAACACTGTGCTGCCCCTACAAACTTAGTCATTTACCATTTTGTTTTAGAGTTATTTGCATATATTTTAAATTTCCCAATTAGTTGTAGAGTTACATGATCCCTGTATCTCCTCAAATTCTAATCTAATCTATTTGCACATTAGATTCACTTATTGAGATCAATACTGAAGGTGAAGGACCAAGGACAGAACTTTGGAGACTGAAATGGACTCACAGATGTAGAGCTTGAAAAGTCCTTAAAAATTATCTACTCAAATTTCCTCTTTTTACTAATGAATAAACTTGAGTTGTAGATTAAGAGGAAAAGGAAGAGAAGTCACCAAATTAAAGGAATGTTTTGAGAGGAAGTGCAGGACTCTCTGGAAGATGACAGAGTGAAAATAGAAGCAAAACAAACTATTACTCTCACAATTACTTCAGCAGGAAGGATAGGAAAAAAAAAAATTAGCATTAGACCAAGTAAACAGTAAGAAACATAAGGGAAAAACAATATAAGGGACACTTTTCCAGCCCAAGTCCACACAAAAACACTCCAGAAGATTTCAGGCATAGGGAAGGGGTCCAGAAATAAAAGCCAAGCCCCATGTATAGCTTTTGGAGGTGTTTCTGTTTGGGGAGCAGGGGCAACAAAGGCAGCATAGAACAAGTACATAGAGGTATATACTGAGAGGCAATGAAATGAAATCTGGGTCTAGCCAAGGATTCCTGAATCCTACAGCTGGGTACCTCTGATGTGAAACCAAGTTTCACCCTACAGAGCAACAATAAGATTATACCTTGAATCAAATCATCTTGAAAAATTAATGTTTAAAAAATATAGCACCTCATTACCTAGCACTCAGATAGTACGAATCAGTACTAAACAAAACCCCATCATTCCTTGCAGAACTTCACAGAGTCTGAACCCAACACAAAATCTCAACTCACGAAAGGATGGATAGAAAATCAGTAAAATATAAGAAAACACCAACAATAAAGAAGTAATATGGAGCTAAGGACACCTAAGACATGACCTCAAAAGAAGAGAAAGAGTCCTTGAGGAACTATGTCCATTTTTGTCTTTAAATACCTCCCTGTATTGCTACACAGAATAGATATTTAATAAATGCTTGTTGAATTAATTAAGTTAGCCCTATTTTTTGTCACTGACAACTGGGAAGATCAGGAAAGCCTTCATGAAATGGGTGGCATATGAGCTGTGTTTTTCAGGAAACCAGGTAGAGGTAAGAAGAGAGAGCATGTGAAATCAGGTAAAGCAGTTTATTCAGAATCACACAAATGGGAGCCATCAGATATAGGAGATAGCTAGTTGGCCAGTTGAACAGGAATGGACAGTGTACAAAAGGGAATAAATATGAAAGAAGATTAGGGAAGATACATGACAGCTATATTAAGAGGGCTTTAAATAATAACCTGAGGATTTTTTATTTAAACCTAAAGAAATTGGGAACTGCTGAATTTTTAGTAGGAGACCAACATGGTCAGATTTATGCTCAGAAAACTTAATTAGGTATCTGCGTAAAGGCAGGTTTGGAGAGGGGAGACACTAGAAGCAAGGAGATTAGTTAGTAGTATATTTCAATATTTCAGGAAAAAAATAATAGATGTCAGTATTAAAATGGGGGCTATGTGTGAAAAGGTTGGAAGTCAAAAATGTTGTTGAGGTAGGATTAGCAAGATTTAGTAACTTGTTAGCTATGGGGAGAGGGGTGAACAGTAAGGAAGAATCAAGTACAACAATCTTTGCAAAACAGAAATTAAAAAGAATTGTTTAAACATGTATTATGTGCTTAGCACTGTGCTAGTAGGAAAACAAAAGTGTATTTTCTACTTTTCTATAGGGTAACTTTCCCCTAAATCCTAATTTATGAGAAAGTCAAAATTGACAAAAATGATTTTGATTCTGATCATCTTTTTGGTATAACAAAGATAGTAGGGGCCCAAAATAAGACCTGAGCTCTAAGACCAACTCTGTCACTAACTATGCAACATTGGCTAAGTCACTGCAATTCATTGAGCTTTAGTTTTCTTATTTGGAAAAAAAAAGTTTTAATATAAATAATTCATTCAATTCTGCCATTCCATGATTCTGTGAACTCCAAGAATCAAGTACTATCTTTCTCTTAAATCATCCACTTAATTCACTCCTTAACTGATTCTGAGATAGTTACAGGAAAAATGTGATTTAATATCTACTATTAGACTTATCCATCAGTAGTTGAGGTTCAGCCTGGTTATAAATTATGTAGCCATCTGTCAAAAGCATTGAAGGGAATTATTTGCCAATTCATCTCAATTTAAAATGAAAATTTATTCTGACCTATATTTATTTCATGTCCCATTCTTCTTTAGTGCTTAGTAAACAATATCTGCCACATAGTAGGAACTTAATAAATATGTGTTTATTGACTGATTCTTTTTTTTCTTTTAGAAGATAGGTTGAACTCTGAGGTATCACCTCACACCTCTCAGATTGGCTAAGATGACAGGGAAAAATAATGATAAATGTTGGAGGAGATGTAGGAAAACTGGAACACTAATGCATTGTTGGTGAAGTTGTGAACTGATCCAACCATTCTGGAGAGCAATCTGGAACTATGCCCAAAAGGCTATAAAACTGTGCATACCCTTTGACCCAGCAGTGCCATTACTGGGTCTGTATCCCAAGGAAATCATAAAGAAGGGAAAAGAGCTCACATGTGCAAAAATGTTTGTAGCAGCTCTTTTTGGGGGTAGCAAAGAATTGGAAAATGAGTAGATGCCCATCAACTGGATAATGACTGAGTAACTTGTAGTATATGAAGATAATGGAATATTATTGTTCTATAAAAAATGATGAACAAGCTGATTTTAGAAAGGCCTGGAAAATAAGCAGAACCAGAAATATATACAGTAATAGCAAGAATATGTGATAATAAACTATGAACTTGGTTCTTCTCAGTGGTTCAGTGACCCAAAGCAATCCCAACAGATTTTAGACAGATAATTCCATCTGCATCCAGGAAAAGAACTATGGAGATTGAATGTTTAAAAAATAAAAGGGACAGGTTGTAAAAAAGCATTTATAAATGAAGAAAATAAAAGAACTAAATTCAAAAAAGAATTAGATAAAAGCACAGACCTGCATTTGATCTTGTTCATCTGCATACTCAATGTTCTCAAAGATGTTCAGGGCCTGGCGCCTCCTTAATTCTAATCGAGCCTTGTAACAACGGTACCAGTTTTGAATGAGCACAGCTGCTTTCATTGCTATGAATCAACAAAGACAACAAAAATCCAGAAAAAGAGTCAGTATATCATAACAACAGAAAACAATGCTATTGAAAAAACAGATGATTCCATCTAGAATCCTAAAATATTGAGAACAAAAATTTCATATTGAGTGTCCCTTTAAAAAAAAGAAACGTTGTCAATTCCCAATGATTTGAGGGCTCGCTGTCTAATTTGTTGATTATCTAGGCTTCTCACATTCCTCATTTCTGTTATTCATTCACTTTTTATTCAATCATTACATTGCTTATGAGTACCAAGTCCAGTAATAAGGAGAAAAATAAGTGGGAAGAATTTAATCAGTCTTATTGTTTACCAACAGGTATTACAGAAATTTGAAATAACAGTATATAAAAGCCAATGGATTTTATTTATTCTAACTTATACTAATGGAAAAGTTGAGAGAGAGATCAAATTATGAAGCAAGTTTTGTAAAGGCTCTTTCCAGTTTCCAAGAGTACCATTTACTGTATCAGTACTATCATGTGCCAAATGCTACCTTAGCCTAGCCTTAGTAGCCTAGAGAATTAATATACCTCCCTAAGTATCTTATTTAATGTTGTAAAGACACATAATGGCTACTATTTCATTAAAACTTTCAGAAGTCCCTCTGAGATAAACATAAGCACTGAATCTTTGTTTCTTTTATCAAGAAATTACATCACATAGTAACACATAGAAAATGACTAGCAGGATACAAGAGCACAGGTGTTTAGTATTCTGTTCATTTTATTGATATTAATGATCTACTCTTTTCTGAGAGGGCCATTCTATGTGACTAGACATAAAATATAAAATAAATGGTTTTTGTAAAATATATGCTGGGTTTGCAGACACTTTCACTCAAGTAGAAGCTTTATGACCAATTGTTGGGAGGAATTTCTGCTCAGCTGTGAGTTGGACAATAAGATCTTTGAAGAGTCCAATTAGTGATCCTATGATTCAATTTCATTTCAACAAATTCTTTCTTACCATAGAAAGACTCATTGGACACAAGCACACAGTCCATTAGAGACTACCCTATTCTTTCTCAAAAGAGTTTTTGCTTTACCTAAATTCTTATTATGAAATTCTGAAAGAAATTCACATTCCCCCCCAAAAAAATCCATGCTAACTTCACAGTATAATATTGTGATTTCTCTCTTCACTCCTGCTCTTTGCTCTGTAACACACATCACTACCATCACCACCCCCCAAAAAATCTTTTAAAAAAATCTTCCAAGTGAAGGCAGAAGAATTGCCACTGTTGTCAGATTTAGGCTTAACTTGAGACCTTTGCCTGGCTTTACTCATCTGCTGAGGTGTCCCCTGGGGTGTCTGTCTTCCCTTACCCCATATGTCACCTGCTCTTTCCTGTCTGTGTCCATGTCAAAACCCAAAGTGTCTGCCACCTCCTTTTTCTGGTTGGTTCAGGCAGACTCCCATGTGGCTAGTCAAAATTACTTCTACTGCTCTCACTTCTGTGTCTCTGACCCCTATCTGTCCTTGAATTGTGTGCCAGCCCCCTGGCTCCATGGACTTAGCGCCTCCTTCCTACACCTATGGACAAATTCACATTACATTAAAAACTGCTTTTCAAAATGGTCCACTTATGTAAAATGAGAATTCTGTTAGGGTGTGTGTGTGTGTGTGTGTGTGTGTGCATGTGTACATGTGCACACAAGCATACATTATTGAGAATATTTCTGCTCAGGTGTGGCTTGCATAGATAGATAGGTAGATAGATAGATAGATATAGTTATAGATATAGATATGAGAATTCCTTCAATAAGTGGTCATCAAGCTTCCACTTGAATGGAAGTGATAGCCAACCTACTTTATTCCAGGGCAGCCTTTTCAATTTGGGTTATTTCTAATTATTAGGATGTTTTCTATTCTTTTAAACTTAAATCCATCCCCTCAGCAACTTCCACTTTTATTTTTTTAAATCTTGGTTGTTGTCCTTAGTTCTTGGAAGAAAACCAAAATGACCACTGTGTTAGAGCTGAGTTACAGTGTGTCCAACTGTGGCTGATCAGACTAATATGAATTTGGAATGCTCTACCACAGGTTGAACACAAACAGTCCCTATAAACATTTGAGGTGGCTTCTTTAGCTTTGTGCATATCACTTTTTCTCTAAATTAGCTACCCTAAAAAACATTCTACGTGACAATCCTTAAAATATTTGAATTCAGTTATATCCTCACTAAATCTTCTCTGGAGTAAGTAAAAATTCTCATTTTCTTCAACAAATACTCATTTCACGTGTTCTCTAGTCTTCTCTCCATCCTGAAAGTCTCTTCTGGACATGGCTAACATTTCAATGTCCTTCCTAAAACTATGGCTTTTGGAATTAAATGCAATACTTCATATGTGATGTAATAAGGACAAATTATTGTTATCTCTCTTGTTATGCACTTAATACCTCTCCTAATGTGACGTAATTCAGCATTAGTCTTTTGGGCTGCTATGTTGCCCTGTTAGTTTGTAATAAGCTTCTTTAGAATCTTTTAGCTATACCTCCCTACCCATCCCCTACACACTGTAAAGCAGATTTTTTTTAAATTAAAGCTTTTTATTTACAAAAGATATGCATGGACTAATTTTTCAACATAGATCCTTGCAAAGCTTTCCGTTCCAAATTATACTCTCCTTCCCCTCATCCCCTGCCCTAAATGGCAGGTAGTCCAATACATGTTAAATATGTTAAAATATGTTAAATCCAATATATGTGTGTATATATACATACATATATATATGTATATATGTATATATTTATACAGTTATCTTGCAAGCAGATTTTTTTTTAACCCAAATGTAGTGGCTTTACATTTATCTCTATACAATTTTATCTTGCTACAATAAGGTCCATTATAATCCATTAAGATGTTTTTGGATCTTAGCTTAGTCATATAACATGTTCTTTCACAATTTCCCACCAATAGCAGGTCTGATAAGCATTCTAGCCAAGTTATTGACAAAAAATATAAATTAACATGGGGACTATGACAAAGCTTTATGGCATTTCACTAGAAACCTGCTTCCAAGCTAATCAGTTCAGTAAAGTCCCAATCCTATTGGTCAACTGAAATTGTTTTCTTAAAAGTCACCAAAGATCTTTTAATTGACAAATTTGATGGACATTTTTCTTTTTTATTCTGCATGAAATAAGTGCCCCCAAGGAATATGTGAATATATAAAGTAGGACAGAAGAAGATGATTTCATGTGACAATGCAATGTTTTCAAATATACATATAATAGATTCAATTTTTTATTGTTGTTTTGTCCTTTCAGTCGTACCCTATTATTGTGATCTTTTTGGGGGGGGTTGGCAAAGATACTGGAATGGTTTTCCATTTCTTTTTCTAGCTCATTTCACAGATAAGGAAATTGAGGCCAATCTAGGAAAGGGGGTAGGTGGAAGGGAGGGAAAAAAAATGGAACAAAGTTTTGCAAGGGTAAAAGTTGAAAATTATCCATGGATGTTTTTTTTGGGGGGGAAAGCTTTAATAAAATTAAAAAAGAAAAAAAAGAGTCAAGCAGTGTTGAAAGACTTGCCCAAAGTCACACAGCTATTAAATATGAGGTTAGATTTGAACTCACAAAAAATGAGCCTGACTCTTGCTACTTCAAAGTTATCCTGTTTGTCTATGCCTTTTCTGATCTCTCTTCTGATCTCTTTTGTTCATTTTCTCTTAAATATATCAATGACTGTCTTCTTTTCTTCTTTTTTTTGGGGGGGGCAACATTATCATCGACCTTTTTGACCTTTTCTAGTCTCCCAAAACTGAAAAACAGGATCTTTATAATAATTATAGTCAAGCAAAATAAATACACAAATGGCTTTTATTCTTTCATTTATTTCACTATTTTCTCCTCTTTTCTTTCCTAGTTCATTTTTAAGCAAGGAATTCAAAATCTTTTCTCCCTCCAACCTCTTATTTTTTGTACTTTTATCTTAACTGTGTCCTTTTCTTTAAAAAAATCCATCATTTTGTCCTTTTCATTATTTTTCTTCCTTTCTAGTCTATTCTAAAATTTTATCTTCTGATTCATGTATAAGCCCTTACTCGTTCTTTTTTTCTCTCTGTTCCTCATGAAGCATAGCTCTCTTCTATCCAATTTCTGGGGTTTTTTAGATCCTTTTAGATCTTGTCCCATGCCTGTTTTGTTCTCTGCCTCATTATTTGATATATCAATTGAAGAGAAAAGTAATGTTAGATTGAAGATCTGCCTGGCAGGAGTTACCACAGATTCTGTGGCCTGTGCCCTTCCCCTACCTTCTGTATGGTCAGTCTCCATTAACAAGGTCATGCTAACCCATCCTTGCTTCTATGCCTCCTCCATCATTCAATCATTCTGGGAGCTGGCTGTCCCAAGAAACTCACTCATCTGTTCTAGGGAAGAACACTACCCAAGGAAGTACAGCAATCTTAGAAAAAGCAATCTCCCAATGCACACTTTCCCCTATATTACCCATCCATTCATCTACTCTATAGTGAACCTTCCTTAAGTTTCATAAGACAACTCAGATCCCTCTACTCTTTCAAACACGTTCTCCTGCATCTCCCTTTCTTTTTGACAGAGAAGAAGAATCAGCATCCTTTCTCCCCACACTGCTCAATCATATTTTGGTACCTCCTGTTTGTTACCTCTTCTCTCCCCAATTATACAATCTCCTTCTCTGTTGTTTCCCTCCCACACAAAAAAAGCAATGTTTCATCTGTGGAGAGTCAGAGGATTTTAGTCCATGATTGTTGTTGATTTTTAGTCTTGTTTGACTCTTCATGATACCATGTGGAGTTTTCACTGGAGTGATTTGCTGTTTCCTTCTCCAGTTTCTTTTACAGATTAGCAAACTGAGACAAACAATGTTAAGGGACTTGCTCAGGGTCATACAAGCTAGTAAATGTCTGAAGCTATATTTGAATTCAGGAACATGAATCTTCCTGCCTTTACACCTGGCATTCCATCTAGTGTGCCCACTAATTGATTTTCTCCATATGAAGACTCAATTCCTACATACAACTATCCTTTTCAAATCATGAAGGCTAGGGACACCTAACAAATCTTGAAAATCCAATTTTTTTGATGCTCTCTTCATACAAGAGAAGAAATCTGAATTTTTTTTTTCTTTCATGGGTCAATTACAGAACTTTATTGTAAAATTTGGGTTAAGTATTTGGTCAGAGGCTCTATATCATCTGCTGGCCTTCATGTGTCATCTGCATCTTCCACCAAACTCCCAAAAAAGTTCTATTTGATTTCTTAAGCTAACACATGATATATCAAAATGACAATGGGGAAAGACACAATGTGGAAAGGATGACTGTATTCAACCTGGTTGTCCTTAGCTATATCAGATACTGGTGTATTAGCCTCAGAGACATTTTTAGGAAGTGCAAAAGAATTCTTGAGTTTAATTATTCTAATTACAAAATCACAGAATTTTAGAGTTGAAAGGGATTTGGCAGGCATTTGGTCTAACCCATACCCAAAAGTAATTCACATTGTAACATATCCAACAAGTGGTTACCTATTCTCTTCTTCTTTAAACCCTCCAGTGAAGGAGATGGGTGTGAGGCGGGCCATTTCACTTCTAGACAACTATTTGTTAGAAAGCATTTTTTTACTAACATTGTCTAAATTTTCACATATTGCTCCTGGTTCTGCCCTCTGGGGACAAAACAAAACAGATTTAATTCTGTTTCCACATGAAAGCTCCAATAATACTCAAACACAACTATCATATCCTGCTGAGAATTCTCGTCTTCAGGATCACCATCCATAATGCTTTTGGTAAATCCTAATAATCCAATGACTCAAGGTCTTTGACCTTCCCTATTATTCTACCTGTATTTTCACCAGTTTATATATGCCCTTCTTAACCTGTGACATCCAGAACTGAATGTAATATCAGGTCCGGAGTACCAAGGAATATCATTTCCTCATTCTTAACCACTACATTTTTTTTGATACAGCACAAAATTATATAAATTTTTCTTAACTAAAACTTCATATTGCTGATTTTAAAAGAGCTTGCAGGCCACTAAAACCCCCAGTGCCTTTTCAAACTGTTGTCTTTAAGCATGCATAGAGCTAGACAGGATCTACCTGGCACATGTTCTACACATCCCTATATTAGTATTTAACCATTTCTCCATCCTACATTCTGAAAGTGTTTTGAGTTCAGATGTAAGTTTTACTATAGAGTTTCAGCATACTAGATGAATTTCTCAGTCAATATCTTTTGATTCCTGATTCTGCCACCCATTGTTTGAACCCTCTCTTCTACCTTGCCTTATCTGAAAATTGCATAACATCTATTCCCTTATCCAAGTTATTGATGTAAAAATTATGTAAGTTCAAGAATATACTTGGAGCTTCTTATAGTATACCTCCTATTAAATGGATATTAAGCCATTAACAACATACTCTTTGAGTCTAGTTATTCAACCACTTTCAAGTGCAACTAATTGTACTATCATTTAGCCTATATCCTTCCATATTTTTCACAAGAAATAGTAATTTGAGATAACTGAACGATTACTTTTCTAAAGTCTAGTTAAGCCAAGTCTACAGTCTTCCCTTGATCTACTGGTTTAGTATTCCTATCCCTGCCTCCAAAAAACAAAAAGGAAATAAGATTCATCTGGAATGATCTATTTCTTATAAACAACATATTGTTAGATTTTTATTTTTTAATCTGTTCTATTTCTTTCTGTTTTATAGATGAGTTCATCCCATTTCCATTCACAGTATGATTTTTTTTTATTTTATTTATCTTATTTTTAATTTATGGAATAAAACAATCATTTCCACAACATGAAAATTTATTATATATAATTTGCTATTCTTTTACAAATATATAATAAAATTATCATGTAAATTTCTTCTTTTTCTTTTTTTCCTTCCCCTGCCCTAGAAATGACTACCATTAAAAACAAATATGTATGTGTATATATATGTGTGTGTATGTGTATGTTTGCTTGTAAAATCACTCTATACCTACTTATATTTCTCAATTCTTTCTCTAGATGCAGATAGTGTCTTCTTTCAATTGCCCTTTATAATTAAATTTGAGTATTTTTAATAGTCAAAATGACTTATTCACTCAGTTATTCTTAAGACAATATTGTTGTTATTATATATAATGTTTTTTTGGTTCTACTCATTTCATTCTTCACTATTCCATGCAAGTCTATCCATGTTTTTCTAAAAGCAATGAGCTTATCATTTCTTATAATAGAGTAATATTCCATAACAATCATATGCCACAACTTATTCAGTCATTTCTCAATTGGTGGGCATCCCTACAATTTGCCATCACAAAGAGAACTGCTATTAACATTTTAGAATATATAGAACATTGGGTTTTTTTCCTAATTATTTTTGGAAATAAACCTAGTAGTAATAGTAGTAGTAGTAATAGTTGTAATGATTAATAACTTTGCATTTCCTTTACCCTGGCCACCTTAAAAGTCACTGGCCCATTTAATCTGTTCTCCCTTCTCTTAACTCTGCCCCCTTCCACTATACTATTCCCCTTCTACTTCCCTGTAGGGTAACAGATTTCCATACCTTAAATGACTGTGTATGTCATTTTTTTCGGTTCAAGCATCACCCCCCAAAAAAGCTTCTCTTTCACTATAAAAGTTCTATTCATGCCTTGTCAAATTTTCTATTCAATTTTGGTCTTTTCAACAGGAATGCTTAACAATCTTCTATTTCATTAAATATCCTTTTTTACTCTAAGGTGAGCCACTTTTCTGTCAACTTTCCAAATTGTCTTCAGCTGAAAAACTGTTTTGCCCAATCTTTTATTGGTTCTGCTGCTTCCAGAAATTGATTTAAGGCATTATTTTTGAATGCCTCTTTGGAGGAGATTTTGGGAGAGTTCAAGTAGGTTCTTTCTCTTTACTTTACCATTTTGACTCTCCTGTCATGACTGATTCTTAATGAAATCATTTTGCATATTTGTAATTATTGTTTACTTCTCTATATGTTCACTACTTCTTCAATTATCATCTAGAACTTTCTGGGAATCAAAGTCAAGTTTATTACCCTGTATTTTATACTTGTTCTTGTTCTTTTTCTTTTCTTAAAGTGGGACAATATTGGCTTTCATTTTCCAGGACCTCTCTTATTTTCCACAATCTTCTAAATATTATTCACAGTGACTTTACCCTCATGTCTGCATTTCTTTTATTAATATAAAATGTAACTCATATGGATCTGTTGAATTTACCAAAACTAACTAAGGCTTTCTTACTATCTCCTTATTTATCTAGGGCACAAATTCTCTCCTCACCACTTTTGTTCTTTTACATCCAGTGCAAAGTTTATATTATTTGGCTGAAGAAATGGAAATAATTCAGGATCAACCAGATCTGCTTTCTCACTGCTTTGTCAAATATCATAGTTTTATCTATCCCAAGTAGTTCTCCTATCCTTTTTGGGGGAGGGGGAGAAGTGATTCTTTTAAAATGACTTGAGAAATCAATAACTCTTTAGCAAACTAAAAAAAAGGTGAACTGGGGAGATACAGAAAAATCAAATTAATAAAATGAAAAACTAAGATAAAAATGAATACTTTTATGCCCAGAAAAATAATTTAAAAGAAAATTGAAACTGACTTGCAAAAAAAATAGAAAAAGAAAAAGAAACCTCAAATTAGAGTTCTTAATCAAATCAAAGAAAACAAAATTAAACAAACCTTAATGGAACTCCTCAAAGGGGAAAAAAATCACTGGTTGAGAAAGATTTATAGGGGAATAATAGCAAATATTAAAGGAGTAATTTATACATATGTCATACAAATTGCTCCAAATATTGAGAAAGAAACAACTCCAAATTTAGGGGGAAAATATATTTCTAATACCTAATTCGAGAATCAATAAAGAAAAAAAAGATAATTATAGAATTATCACAAATGCATATGAATACAAAATTTTAAAATAGATTCAAGTAAAAAGACTACAGCAATAGACCCATAAAAATACATACTTGGTCACTGTGACAAAGTTGTATTTATATGAGGTATATAAAAAGGCTTCAGTATTAGGAAAACAATTAGCATAATTAATCACAAAAGCACAAAAGTTCACATGATTTTGTTAACAGATGCAGAAAAATGTTGTACCCTCATTCAAGCTAAACATCTTTAGTCATAGAGCTAGACAGGCATTTTAAAATACTATAGCAGGACAGCTATGTAGCACAGTAGAGCACCAGCCTAGAAGGACCTGAGTTCAAATATGGCCTCAGACACTTAACACTTTCTAGATATGTGACCTTGGGCAAGTCACTTAACCCCAATTGCCTCAGCAAAATAATAATAATAATAATAATAAAATACCATAATAAGCATATATCTAAAACCAAAAGCTAGCTTTATTTAAGATGAAAAAATACTCTGAAACTCACTACTAAATACTGGAAGGGAAAGCCAGGCTGTCTCTTCTCCCCATTGTTACATAACATAGTTCTAGAAATATTAATGATAGCAGTGTTATATAACAAAGCCATTAAAATGTTTAAATATCAGCAAAAAGGAAACAGCCCTTGAAATGGCCCTTGAAGATGATAAAATGATTTACTTAAAAAATTCTAGAAAGACATGTGTCTAAAGACTATAGCAATGTGAAAACCATTGAAGTAGCCAAAAGCAACCCAATGATAATTTAAAATGGTACTAGATAAAACAACAATTAAGAGGACTAAAGAGTGTTAAATACTTTACAATTTTTATCTCATTTCATCCTCACAACAACCTATAGAAACCCAAATGGGTTAAGTGACTTGACCAGGGCCACATGGCTAGTACATTACTGAGGCTGGATTTAATCTCAGGTGATCCTAACCAGGCCCAGCATTCTACCAACTGAGCCATCTAATTGTCCTGTAGATGATGCATACTTCCCACCTCTAGGTAGAATGGTCCTAGATTATAAATGTAGAATGAGACATATACTTTTAGACATGATCAGTGTGTAAATCTGTTTTGTTTGATTTTACATATATGTTACAAGAAATGGACTTTATTTGGGGTTGGAGGAAGTTATTGAGGAAATTGAAAGATTGATGGAGGGGATTCCAAAAAACAAATTTAAGTTGTACTAAGAAAGTTACTAAGATGTTTATATCCTTTGACTCAAAAAACCCACCGCTAGGCATATAATCCAAGGAACTCAAAGTTCCATAAATACTAAAATATTCATAGCAGTACTTTTTGAGTTGGCAAAGAAATGGAAACAAAGCAGATACCTATCAATTAAGTGATGGATAAATAAATTATGAGAGGAACTGAATATCATAGTAATATATGAATAAAAGAATATTAATAATTAAGAGAAACATGGGAAGACTTTAGAGCAAAATGGGGTTATCAGAACCAGAAACAATATAAAAGTAACTACTACATAAATAGAAAGAAGGACCAAGTTTCACCCTATTGAGAAAATGTACATCTAACCTTTCTTTAAAGAGAGACAAGTATATTTAATATTCAGTTGATATATTGGTTATTTTTGCTGAACTGTTTCC
Source organism: Myrmecobius fasciatus (assembly GCA_023553655.1). Classification (NCBI taxonomy): domain Eukaryota; kingdom Metazoa; phylum Chordata; class Mammalia; order Dasyuromorphia; family Myrmecobiidae; genus Myrmecobius; species Myrmecobius fasciatus. Next base: position 93,263 of record JAJPUD010003570.1, on the reverse strand, counting down.
CCTCACCTTTTTATTCCTTGTTAAAAGTAGCTTTCTTGTGAAGGAAGGAATTTGGGAAGGATTTAGAAATAAAGTAAAAACATAAATTAATAAATTTAATTTTTATGCAATTTTTTTTATTTTCAAAACATATGCAAGGATAATTTTTTCAACATTGACCCTTGAAAACCCTTGTGGTTCAATTTTTCCCTCTTTTTTCCCGCCCCCTCCCCTGAAGAGCATATAATCCAAAATATGCTAAACATGGTAAAAATATATGTTAAATCCAATATAGTCATAAATATTTATACAATTATCTTGCTGCACAAGAAAAATTAGATGAAAAAGTGAAAAAAAAATAAAGAAATTTTTAAAAGAAAAACAAGAACCATTAATGCTGAAAATTGTGGTCTAGTTACTAGTCATATTTAATTTTCATACCATGAAATAGTGAACAATATTGGTTTTAAATGTTGGATTGGATTCAATCTATGATTACTATGTATGTTCATTTAAAAAAAAATAAATTTTATTGACATATGAGAATTTCTACCACTACAAAGTATTCTTCTACTCTCCAAGAGAACCATATCATATAACAAATAATATTTTCTAAAGGAAAAAAAGGAGGAAGAAGCTGTATCAGTCAATCAACAACCATTTATTAAGTACCTACTGTGTTCCAAGTAGTATGCTAAGTGCTGGGAACATGAAGAAAGGCAAAATTCTATTATTAAAGATCTCATAGTCAAATGACAGAGGCAACAAGCAAACAAACATATACAAACTATACCTGAAATAAAACAGAGATAAAATGCTATAACTAAGAGTAGTTGGAAAATTCCTGCAGAAGATGGGATTTTAGATGAGATTTGAAAGAAGCCAGAAGATAGAGATATGGGGGATGGCCAGTGAACATACCCAGAGTCAGGAGACAGAATATCTTATTTGAGGAGAATCGTGGAGGCTATTTTCATTGGACTGAAGAATATATGGAAGGGAAAAATATAAAAATATTGGAAAGGTGAGGTGGGAACAAGTTGTGAAGGACTTTGAACACTAGAGAATTGTATATTTGATCCTGCAAATGATAGGGAACCATTAGAATTTGTTGAGTTGGGGGAGGGAATTACATAGTAAAAAGTGAACTTTAGGAAGATTAATTTCACAACTAAAGGCAGGATAGACTACTGAGAGGAGAGAATTAAGTTTACCAATTAGTAGATGATTGCAGTAGTACAGGTAAGAGGTGGTAAAGGCCTTCACCAAGCTGATAGCAGTATTATAGGATATATAAAAGATTTTACAGATATACAATTGATAGCATTTGGAAACAGATTGGATATGATATGACAGAAAAGAATTATTCTTTTCTGTTGTGAAAGAGAAGAGTCAAGGTTAAGAGCCTAGTTGACTAGAAGAATTGTATTGCCCTTATAAGTAATAGGAAAGTTAAAGTTGGGGGACAAAGAGAAGGGTGTAGGAGAAAAGATGGGTTCAATTTTAGACATGCTGAATTGAAAATATCTAATTAGACATTCAGTTCCTGAAGTCTAAAAGGCAGTTTATGATGTGCAATTGTTGGACAGCAGAGAAGTTAGTACAGAAAACGTATATTAGAGAAACATCAATACAGATGTGATCATTAAATTCACAGAAGCTGATAGGATTACAAAATGAAGTAGTATAAATGGAGAAAAGCACAGGACCCAGGATAAAACTCTATAGGACACCCACAAAAAATGTGTATCTGGATGAAGATCCAGCAAAGGAGACCATGAAGGAAAGCTCTAGTAGGTAGGAAGAGAATTAGGAACAAGAGTGGTATCCCAAAAACTCAGAGAGAAGAGAATATCAAGGCAAGAACATGATCAACAGTGGTAAAAGCTAGAAAAGTCAAGGAGAATGAAGGTTGATAAAAGGCCATTGGATCAGCAATTGAGAGAGAAAACTTGGTAACTTTGTAGAGAGCAGTTTCAGTGGAATGATGAAGTTGGAAGTCAGATTATAAAGATTTAAAAATAGAGAGGAAAGAAAATGTAAGCACCTATTATAGATTATCTTCTTAAGGAGGGTAGTCACAAAGAGCAGAAGAAATATAGGACAACAGTTAGCAGAGGGAAAAATCAGGTTTTTCTGAGGCTAGGAGAGATGTGGGCATGTTCATAAGCACTAGGGAATGAGCTAGGAGACAGGAAGAAATTGAAAATTAGCAAAAAAGCGAGGATGACAGAGAAGGCAATCTTTTGGAAGAGAAGGATGGAATGGGATCATTTATATATTCAGAGAAGTTAGCCTTGGCAAAGAATAAGATCATCTCTTCATTAGAGACAGGATCCAAGAGGAAAATGGCAGAGGATATATGGAAGAGCACATGATGAATGGTTTCAATGGCAAAGGAATTAGGAGGGATCAAGAAAAGATAATTTTCCCTTTTAGTAAAAGGTAGGATTTTAGCTGGAATTTTCAAGAATGCCATAAAAGCCACAGGCAAAGATAATGAAGTTGTGCATTCCATGCATGAGACAGCGCCAGTAAAAATGTACAGAACCAAGAGATGGAGTGTTTTGTCTAAAGACAACAGGAAAGTAGTACCATTGAAAGTACATGGTAGTTGGGAAGGTATAAAGTGTAAGAGGTCTTGGGAAAGGGAAGGGGTGAAGGTAGGTTAAGTAGGACTTTGAACATGAAACAGGTTTTATATTTGATCACAGAGGTGATAAGGAACCACTAAAGTGTAAAGAGTGGGGAAAGGGGCATGAGTGACATGGTCAGATATGCACTTTAGAAAGGTCAATTTGACTGCTGAGTAGGGGATGAGCTTAAATGGGGAGAAACTGATGGCAGGCTATTATAGTAATCCAATAGAACAGAAGTGAGGTGATCCAGGACTTGGACCAGGGTGGTAACAGTGATCTAGTAGAGAAGGGAGAACATATGAGAAGTGTTAAGGAGGTAAAATTGACATTGAAAGGAAAAGAAGTAGGTAACTAGGAAAAAAAAGTAGATAACCTTCTCAAAGAGTCTAGCTACCAAAGCTATCTACTATGGGCATGTTTGTAGACAAAAGGGAAAATAGCTATTAGACAAAGAAAGATATAATATAATTGAGTGGGGATGACAAATGGGATCATTTGTGCAAATAGAGGAATTCACCTTGTCAGGAGGAAGGGCTGCTTCATTATGTAAGACAGAGGTGAAGAGGGAGATAAATTGCAGAAGACACCAGGGTTGTGTGAAATCAGGAAGGGACAAGAGAGAATACTCAATGAACTTCAATCCTTAATTTTTAAGAATCTTGAAACAAGATTCTTAGCTTAAAGGCTAGGGAGAGGGGGAAAACCTTAAGAGGTTTAAGAAATGATCAAGAAGTTTGGAAAAGTCACTGTGATAAATAGGATAATTAATTGATTAAGAACCCATAAAAGTCCACAGTGCCTGGCCACAGTGAAGTTGTGGGAGACGCAGTCAGCATAGTTTCATGATTTTCTCTAGCTTTGTTGAACAGCAAATTAGTAAGAGTGAGGTTGAGAGCTGGCATCAAAAGACTAGTATTAGGGTAAAGGCAAAGGAACTCAAGAGGACAATCTAGAGAATTAGTTCACTGAGTGATGAAGATGGGAAAGAGAGGAAACTCTAGCCTTAGGTTCACAAATACATTATCTCACTTGAACTACTTAGCCCACCATGAAGTTGTTGCTACAGGCAATGTTATACCATTTTACAGAAGAAGAAACTAAAGTTCACAGAAGTTATGAGATTTGCAAGTGGTTAAGCATCAGTGAAATACTTGAAACTTAAAGCTTCCTAGCTAGAAATCCTATATAACATCCATAATTTCATATTTGCTTTTTTTAATGTCATTCTTAATTCAGGTACCACACAGGGTTATTGTAAGAATGAAATAAGATCATGAAAATCAAAGATCTTTGAGAAGTATAAAGCACTATACAAAGGGAAAGTATTAATAATGCAAATGAGAACAGTAACTGCTCTAACCTTAATAAATACATTTCAAGAGTCATCTGGTCAGTATTATACCTTTTTAAAGTTCTATTTAAACATAAATCTTATCAATAGAGCAATGAACCGTTCCAGTTGTGACACAAAGACATTTCATAGATCGTACAAAAATCATGAACTTGAGTTATATCTAAATAGACCAAAAGAACGTCTCAGAAAAGATCCTTACAATATCAGAACAACTAGTCCATTCAGTAACAAAAAATAAAATCCATTGAGTGAGTGATTTGATTTCATATAGATAAAAGAAAAAATAAATTGGTTGAATCTTTTATTTTCACTGGTTGTTCTATACAACTGTGCAATTCTGTGTTTCTAAGAAAAAAAAATAAGCTACCTAAAATATCAATCAGTAAACAAACATTTAGTAAATACTTAGTATGTTTCAGCAACTGTTCTAAGAACTGAGGATATAAAGAAAGACAAAGAACAGTTCCTATCCTCAGGGGAAATATTTATTAGAGTGTTTAACTTTCTTGATCTCAAGCATTCCCATGATTTTATTAGTAAACTTGTCTTCACTGTTGCACTCCTAACCACAACACCTTCTTGGCTGCCTTGATATAAATAGAGATAAAAGTGAGAGGTCATGGCCAAGTGTGTGGAGAAGCTGGTATCTGAATATGTGGTTCACTGGTCTTGTTCACCCTATCATGGTAAAGAGTTTCCCAAGCAATTTTGTTTCATGTTTTCATTATTTGCTTTTAAAACTCAAGTATTATTTTGTGATTATGGCCCCAAAGTGTAGCACAAGTCCTTTGGGTTCTAGAGTGATGTCCAGACTTCTAATCTTGGTGTTATTGGACAGCAATTCAAGTCCCAGCAATCTTTCCCTTGGTTTTCACAACACAAGCAAAGTAAAGAAGTGTACAGAAGCATAATATACAATGCAATACCCTAACCCTCATACAACTTATGATACAATGAAAGGCAAATTTCAAGTTAAAAATGTTTTTAGTTTTAAGAATTTTGTTTGCTATACAGTGTTTATGATTACTGAAGATTTCATGTTTTGTTTTGTTTTTATTATAATGTTAGCCCAAAAGATCACAGAATTCTAGGAAATTACTAGTGAGAAAAAAATTATTTGCATATTAGCAATTTTATTTTGTGTGCTGCATTTATGGTTTATTTCATAGCTACTGTGTTTTAAAAAAGTGCATGTATTAGAATTAATGTTTTGTTACAAAGAAAGATATGCAGATAAATGTATTTTATGTGACCTAAAGCAAATAATTATAGTTTTTGGTGGTCAGTGGGAACCTAGTCCTCAGTTACCTTACATTCAATGGATCAAATTCATGGTTTTTTACTTTTGTGCCATTTTTAAGGAATTTCACCCCCTTAAAAGTTGAGGGTTGATTGTACATTCTAATGAGAAACACATTATATAAATAACTAAGTGCATAATTATTTAATATTTTATATAACAAAAGTTATATGCAGAGTAGTTGAAAGAAATCTGAAAGAAAAAAGGTATTAGCAGTTGTGAGAATCAAGATATAAATTTCAACTAGTATGATTAATTTACTTTAGCATTCTATAATATTATGATGTTGATGATAACTCCTTTTGTTCCAAAGCCTAAAATTATTTAAACTTAATTTAAGATGAATTAATCCCACAGCAACTAAAAGAAAGAAAATCACTTGTCTTATGTGAAGAAAAGTATTAAGAAGTTACTTCAAAGAATAGTAAAATTCAAATAACAAATGTGCTTTAGTATTATTTCTGATATATCCAACTGACACAATAAAAAGTCAGACTTCAAGATCAACACATACCACATCAGCATATTAATGACTGATTAAGAATTAAAATAGGAAAGACCACTAAATTTCAAAGGTATATTGTTCATTAAAATTGATTCCAGATTTATGCCACCAAAACTTGAAAATCTATGCTATGTTTCAGATAAAATATTACAATTTAGCAAAGTAAGAATTGGGCATATAAGAGTTTCATCAGACCAAAATTACATATAGAATATAGAGACAAGAGTAATATATATTGTTTGATGAGATTACTGGGTATATTTTGCCACTTCATAATAAAATGTTAACCTTAAAAATAATCCTATAAGAAAGTAGAATTTTAGAGAGTACTGGAGGCAGTTAAGTAGCACAGTAGATAGAATGCTAGAACTTCAGGGTCTGCAGCTTCAGATACTAACTAGCTGCATGATCCCAGGCATTCACTTACCCTCTGTTCACCTCAATTTCCTCAAAATGGAGATAACAAATAGCACCTACTTCCCAAAATTGTTGTGAAGATCAAATGAGATAATATTTGTAAGGGGCTTACTGTATTATGGTAAACCTGGCCCATAGTAGGGACTGTAGAAATCCTGATTTCTTTCCTTCTTTACGTCAATATCTTTGCCACAGAAAACTTAAATGGGATCATAAAGAGTCAGACGCAGCTGAAAAACAGCTCAATATCAATAATCTTTGTCTTCCTTGAATATCATCTTATACTTAATAACAGGGTTGGACTAGATAGGTTCTAAGTTCCGTTCAATTCTGATTTTTTGTGAAATTCACTCTATTATTTTTAATAAAACATTACATCTAAGACCACTAAAACATGTTTTCAATATTGCTAGACACTGAAGACACAGAATACAGAAGAGAAAAACTGGTTTAGGAGGTGAAGATGGTTAAGAAGTTGGCATCTGAAAACAGGATGTGGATTTCTGGATGCCAGTTTAAAATAAGGGAAGTTAAGCTCATTAGCAGAGAGGTAGTTTATAACTAACAAAGGTTCAAAAGAATATATTTCCTTGTATCTTACAAATCTAATTAAATAGATTAAATGAAATTAGAAATTTAAATTAAAAATCTAATTAAAAATTAAGCTTAATGACTATACTGTAAAATCAAAAGACATTAAAAAAATTTTTAAAGAGCTTTAGATAAAAAAAAAGACAAAGAAGAAGAAGATGAAGAGTGGAGGAAACTACTTATGTATATGTAATCTTAGGTACCTCTCCAATACAAAGAAACTGCACCCTAGAAAATGATGCTTTATGGGCCAGAAGAAAATTATCTTGGCTTGCAAGGCTCTCAAAGGAATAAAGGAAGCATGTATGCAAAGGGAATTGACTCCTTCAAGCTGGGAACTTGGGAATTAGTGCCAGTTTTGCAAATCAAGCAGCTTAATCTTCAATTTCTTTTTGAGTTGGGGATAGAGTTAATAAAATAAAAGGGAATTGAAGACTTCCTTCAAGCTGGGAGCAGAGAATTAGTGCCAGTTTTACAAATCAAGCAGCTTAATTTTAAATTTCTTTTTGGGTTGGGGATACAGTTAATAAAATGTCTCTGAAAGACAGATGGAAAAGAAGGCTAACAAAACCACCTCTACCTGTCAGGTACCAGAAGAGAGATGTGGCTAAAGTAATAATAATAATAATAGACTAAGCACCTATTATGTTCCAAACATTGTGCTAAGCATTTTACAATTTTTATCTCATTTGACTCTTGGAATAATCATAGGAAGGTAATATTATTATCTTCTTTTTATAATGAAGAAACTGAGGTAGATATAGGTTAAGAGACTTGTCCAAAGCCACACAACTAGTAAGATTCTGAGTTCAGATTGGAACTCAGTTATTCCTCACTCATTTTTCTTTTTGGAAGATCTGATAAAGGATGGTGACAATGCTCTATTCTTTTTTTCCTTCCTTCTCCTTCCAACTCATGATTATCTCTCCTGCACAAGTGGGCAAATACTCCAAAATGTTCCTCTTCTTGGTCTTTTTACACTTTTTGTTTTAATTAGTGCTACTGACTCTGTAGGAAAGAAAGAGAAATTCAAATACTTGGTCTAGATAGACAGTATGTTTGAGTATCTTGAGAAAAAGGAGAGTGAAATTTATTGATATTCATTTTAAAAATATTTTTTATAAATGTTCTAAAGCAGACTGGCTAAGTACTACATTTCAGGGGTTATTTTTTCCCCTTAAATAAGTTTGAGCCAACTTTTTATTGCTGTCAGTGTTGGTGTGGGAATCATTAATAGTATTTTCCCCATTGTTCACCTCTATTCATATTCAAGAAGACCCTATGTTTATAGGGGAGGAACCAAGAACAGTGACTAGAGAATAGCCCTTCCTAGTAGGAGGAGAATAGAAGGAGCTAGACCAGGTTGGTAATGCCCACTTTAAGGATAAAGAGCAGAGGACAGTAATAGCTTCATTTCCCATAGTTTTTCAATAGATAACTTTTATGTTTCTACTTCAGACAAGCCAATCATCTATCCTTATAGATACCTGATTATATGCATACATCAAGTCAGGTAAAATAGTCTCCTTCTCCTTGTGTGATCTCAGTATCCTTTGTTTATCCATGCCATACCCACAATGGATGTGCCTTAAGATCTCTTACCTTTTATCACTATATACTTTCATTTGATCAGCTCCACAGGTTAAATTATTGCTATGCAGAAGATGCCCCAGTTCATATAACTACCCTTTGTCCTTCTCCTGAACTCCACTCTTTCATCATCTCTCATTTTTATTCTTTTTTTTTTGCTATAACTAGTATTTCTAGAACTATATAAAAACCATAATAGTAACAATGTCCATCCTTGATTTACTCTTGCTCTTACTAAAAAGACTTTAAGATCTCTTTATTTTATATAAGCATTGTTTATCATAATAAAAATTCAATTTATTCTTATTCCTTTTGGTATTTCTAAACATAAAATCATGTTGTGTTTTATAAAAAAAATCTGCTTCTAATGATGTCATTTTAATAATTTTTGTTATTAATATTATCTATTATGTTTAAACTTTTTCTGATATTAAAGCAACCCTGTATTAGTGGCATAAATCCACACTGGTCAAAGTGTATAATCTTTTTCCTTTGTTTCTGTAGCCACCTTGCTAATATTTTGTTTAATTATTTTTGCTTTGATCTTCATTAGAGATATTGGTTGATTATTTTCTTTCTTTGCTTTTTCATTCCTTGATTATATATCAGAACCATATTTATGTCATAGAACAAGTTTGGCAAGATGTCATCTTTATTTTTTCCTAAAAGAAGTTTTTGGAAAAAATTTTGGAGTTAATTATTCTTTTAGTGTTTGATAGATTCAATTGCAAATTTATTTGGTTTTAGGTCTATTTTCCCTTTGGAAATTCATTTATGGCTTGTTAATTTCTCTTAAAATGAGTTATTTCTATTACAACAAACTGGAAGATTAATATTTTGGTATATATTCATTCATTTCCTGGAAAGTATTGGTTTTATTGATATTTAATTGGTAAATTTATAAAAAAAAATTCTTCCTTTGTTGTATTTCCCTTTTCCTTTTTTATATTGGTAATCTGGTTTTCCTTTCTTTTTAAAGTCAGATTAGCTAAAGAAGTATCTATTTTAGTTGTTTTATTTAACCAAAAAAGCTCCTTGTTTTACTTATCAATTCAATGAACTGTGTTTTAAAATGTTTTGTTGCAATTTTTTTATTTTTAGAATTTTTATTTTCACGTTCAGTTGAGATTTGTTTGTTACTTTTCTAGTTCTAGATCAATGTATTGATTATGCCTTCTCATTTTGTTGATGAAAGATATAAACTTTCCCATAATGTCAACTTTTGTTGTATCTCAAAAATTTTAGTATGTTGTCTCTTCATTGTCATTTTCTAAAATTAAATTATCCTATTATTTCTATGATTTGCTTCACAACTCACATTTTTTAAGTATCAAATTATTTAGTTTCCATTTAAGCTTAATTGCCTTCTCCAAATGCTTTTTCTTGATTATGATTTTTATTGTATTGCGTTCTTATGGCCTACAATATGGTCAATTTTGGTATTGCAGCACACAACAAAATATTCTTATCAGTATTTTTATAATAGTACAGAATTGTAAATCAAAAAGATGTTTATTAGTAGAAAAAGTGGGCTTAAACTCAGAAAGCACATGTGGCAAAAGGGTAACAGCTTTTAGAAGTCCTTTTGGTGGAATCCTTAAGATACTGCCTTTCTGCATGTTGTAGTTTTCCTGATGGATTCCTTGCAGAACTTTAAATCAGCTATTCACATGCAATTGATTTCTCCAAATACAGACATTACCACAAGTTACTACTGACCCAGTAGAGTGAAGATGGGAAATCCAAATTCTGTGGATTCTTTGAAGCTCACAAAATCCTTTCTAGCCAAAGAAAGGGATTTGTGGTTGGAGAGGGAGAGGAAGAGGAGAATTAGAGAGACTGATGGGAGAAGGAAGGAGGATACCAATGTCAAATCAGGGTCCTTCCCAAGTGATTCCTCAAGAACCTGCCTGGTACTGATCTCTTCCTGTCTCTCCACATGATAAAATTTGAATGCCAAATGTATGCTTGCAAAAAAAAAAAAAAACCTGTTTTACAGGAACTCTCAGACAAGCACTCAGGTGATGGCCAGAAAAAACAATACAAGGACATTTTCAAGATGTCTCTTTAAAAAACTTTTGAAATGATTGTGCTATATGGGAGACATTGGCAAAGGACCACTCAGTATGGCATGCCTTCATCAGAGAAGGTGCTGTGCTCTATAAAGTAGCTCAGAAAAAAGAGGAGATGCACAAAGTTAGAGAATCTACCCCAAATGTTCATAGGGACTATTTGTCTGACCTGTGTGGACACACTAATGTGATTCTAACATAGTGATGTCATTTTGGTCCTCTTCAAAAACAAAACAACCATTAACACATGCTCAAATAGTGAGTTCTAATCTAGCTCCTGACTTTATGCAAGACCCCTTGTATAACTAAGTCCCTCAAACCATTAGAAATAACTTCCTAACAATATCACTTTGTTTATCCAGTAGCTTTTAAGTATTTTTTGTGTTTAATCTAAAGTCTTTAATTGATAAATTGAATAAATGGATGAAATGTATTCTCACCTGGTTCATGTAATTGAGAATAATGCTTCTTATTTTAAATGGAACATAATTGATAAGTGCATTCTTAAATAAGGGAAATAATCCAAGTATTTCTTTAAAATAACTGCTATTTGTTTTCTGATAGTGAAAATTAAGCAAAATAATGAAAGCAAGTGAAGGAAAAATTGAAAATAAATAAAAAGAACTCTCGGGGTTCATTCAGGCTTAAAAATTTTAATAAGAACATTTCTAAGTAGTCAGAGAAAAAAAGAAATGTGTAATAGAATTCTTAAGTGCTCTAAAAGAAAAATCACAAAGAAATAGATTACTAATGTAACCCCATTAGCCAGGATCCCCAAACCAACTCTAGTTTCCCACAGATTCAATCCTGAGGGCTAATACAAAATAATCAACATCTCTCTAGCTTAGGAATAGATCAGGTACAATTTTCCACAAATAAGGGTAAAGCACATATTCAATACCAATATAAGCACTCAAGGTAACAGTAAAGGTATTGGATGTGATACTCACAAAGACCATAAAGAAGACATATCAAACATTTATAATACTCACAGCAACTCAGAAGCAGATATAGAAGGATACAGGGGAGAATAATGAATTATAAACTGCCTACTACATTCCGGGAACTAAGTACTTTACTAATATTACCTCATTCGATCTTCACAACAACTCTGTTAGGTAGGTATTTTCATCCCTAATTCAGGAAGGTTAAGTGTATCTGAGATCAGATTTAATGTCAGGCTTTTCTAACTGCAGGCCCAGAACTCTATCCACCTATCTTCCTTATAGCAAATATGTAAGTACTTCAATAGTGCATAAACTCTCTCTTGGAGGAAAATACACTTTGGGTCTACTAAAAAGCCATCTCTGTAAAGACAAGGGGGTGGTAAGCTACAGGTGCCTTGATTTCCCAAGTCACAGCTCCTCCCCATCCCCCCCAAACAGGTGCCAGGTGCACTCTCTAAGAGGCAATACTCTTCAATAAATCTCTCAAATCCCCTCCTTTCTACAGAGGATCTAAATTTTAAGTCTCCCTCCCTGTCCCCCACCAAAAATTGGCAACTCTTGAATTTAGATTACCCACCCACGCTTGTTGTCACTGCTCCATTCCGTTGCTAGAAAGCTAAATTCTGGGATCACACAGCCTCTGAACATTAAATACCACCATACACCCCCTTAATCTTCTGCACAAAAGTCTAGAATTCTGGAACACTTTTAATCAAGGTACCTCCCAGATCCAGCGGGCAGGAGAATGTCCACCATCAGTGCCTGGTGGCTGTTATTTGTTGGACTGGGAAGTTAATTAGCAGTACTAGAACTTCTCTGCCAATGTGTTTCTGTATGAACATAGTTCTGGGGTGTGTGTTGAGCTGTGATCAGAAAGTGTTGAGATGGTATATGTAATTCCTCTGCCCAAGGTCCACCATTAATAGTTTCTGAGGAGAAAGACTATTTGTATGTAAAGGATTCCCTATGTTGAATACCAATTCTGTTCTGCCATGCTCTAATCTGTCAGGAGAAGACAAAGAAAGGTAAAAAAAAAGTCTGAAGAGAATGGAACTACAACAACAGCAACAATAACTCCTCCAACAAAATCTATGCTCTGAGCCCCAATCCACTAATCATCTTGGGGAAAGTAGAAGTTAGATGAAACCAATGAGGGATTGTGGTCAATTGTATGACAAAGTATCAATGCATACACAGATATTACAGAAGAAAAACTAAGCTCAAATTGACTGAAGAGAACCCTTGATCAATCCCACATGTACCCATTAATTCGAAACCCATTAATACAAAAAGTTGAATTACAAAATAACATTGAGGTATAAAAAAGTATAATTTCTAATTTTATCATTTAGCAAAATACTGATTTACATATCTCAAAATAATTGGAAAAATAGATTAGATGCCACTTATACAAGACAAAAAACAAAACCATATTCTTTTTTTCCTACACAGCTTTGGAGCCATTACCCTGGACCCATGGTCTCCTGAATATTGAGTAAGCCAGCACAGACCACTGGAGTCATTCTATCTAGTCAACCTCACAATCCAGACCCAGTCATCTTGTCATCTGCTGTACTGATGCTCTTTCTGGAGCTTGAGATCTCCTGAGACCACACCCTGGTGACTTAATCCTTTCCATTTGGGAACCACCACCCTGGGTTTGGACTGCCTTTATTAGTAAGTCAATAGACCAATTTGGTCCATATATCCTGCCAGCCATCCTTGGGTCTCAGACCATACTTCACATTTTATTCTACAAGTCATCTCTTGCTCTAGGATGAGTAATCAAATTAATTCTGCCTTTAGTTTTGGTAAAAGGCCTGTGAATTTATTCCCTGTTCCTTCACTCATCACCCCAGTGAATTCCCAAACCAAAACACCCTTCTCTGATTACAACTCCCATATATTTGTTTCTCTCTCCTAACAAGCTCCTGAGGGCAGGGAATGCCTTATAGCTTTATTACCAGCATGTGGAACAGTGTTTAGAACAAAGTAAATACTAAAAAAAGTATGCATTCATTCACTCATTCATTTATTCTTTTTTGAAATGTTGTGCTATCTTTACCATGGCTTATTTTTTTGGTTTATGTATAAGGAAAGGAAAGGGAATAAAGAATTTATATAGTACTAGACATTGTGCTAAGTATTTTTAACAAATATTATAACAGTTGACCCTCTCAATCCCCACAAAGTATAAATATCTGAAGTCAGAATAAATACCATTAATGAATACCAATATACAAATGAACATCTATAATATTATTTGCTTTTAAACCAATGGTATTTCAAAACAATAGTAAGACTGAAGGACATGGTTCTCTCACCCAGCAAAAGGTATTATCTAATCAGAATAATACACAATATTTTGTAATTTGAAATGTGATAAAATCATTTGAAAGTCATTGGCCCATAAAAAAGAGCTTCTTGCATTAAGAATTAGAATTGTTCAGAAATGTGTAGACAAGTTAGATAAACAATGTAGTAGGGAGTGATGTTATTTTTTTATGGCATTACAAAAATCCAATATTTTTACATCACAAATTTCAAACTTAATAGGGACCTTCTGTTCTAACCTTTTCATTTTAAGGATGAGGAAGCTAAACTAAGAGATTAAGGGATGTTCATCAGGTTGGGGGCAGAGTTGGGACAAGAATTCAAGCATCCTAGATCTTGTCCAGTGCTTTTTCTATAGAATTATGCAATTTGAAAGTTGGAAAATACTTCATGGCAATCTAGTCAAGCTCATACATAAAAAGAATCCTCACTTTAAAATCTCCCATCAATTGGTTATATAACCTTTGCTTGAAAACCTTCAAAAAGGAAGAATCCACCATCCCTTGAAGCAATTCATTTAAGCAACTACATCAAACTTTTAAAAACTGGTAGAATTTCACACATATATATGCACAGAGAGAACTTAGTTTAATAGAAAAAGAGGAGTTTAATTATTTTTTGTTTGCTCCTATGTAAAATATGTGGTTTTGTTACAGTGACGATTCTTATAGCTGTAGAATTGATGCTTACCCTTCATATTCCAGGATGCTATCCCCAGGGAATAACTTATACAATAAAAAAAAAAAATCTAAGACATGGTGTTCTTGATTACTTTGAAGCATTAATGCTTTGTTCAAGCTCCTTATCTATTTCCAGAGAACAGCTTACTCATTGGCAATCACTGACAAGCCAAAAAAGCACAATGCTATGAGAGAGAGAGAGAGAGAGAGAGAGAGAGAGAGAGAGAGAGAGAGAG
>JAJPUD010003570.1:44216-78609 GCA_023553655.1 Myrmecobius fasciatus | reverse complement strand
GAGAGAGAGAGAGAGAGAGAGAGAGAGAGAGAGAGAGAGAGAGAGAGCTTGAGGGAGAAAGAGAGCTACTTTGATTCCTAAAGTACATCAGAACACATTAGTTAATGTAGATCACCTCTCATTCTAAAATGAAGTAATATTGCATTTTAATACAAGGTTTGTTTCCATAAAGTGGGGCCAGGAGTAGCCAAACAATTGCTTCAAGTTTTAATTTTACTTTGCCTGCATAAATCAAGTTCACAAAGACCAAGGAGAAAATTCAGTGAGTTCTAAGGAGAAATATAAATAATTGTATTTAACATTTAGAAAGAACACAGTATAAATAATTCTTATGTCTCTACATCTTACTAAAAATATAGATTTTCTCATACTGTGGCAAGTGAAAAAAGTGTGCTTTTAAAAGATAATATTTATACCTTAAAAAGATAACCTAAATAAATATTTACTTTTGTATTTCTCAAAATATGGTGCAACTCTTGTGAAATCTAGTGAACAGACATGAAAACTCATTTGAGCTTTGCCTTATAAAATTTAAAATCAACTAAGCTTTTGGAATAACTTAAGTTTGTTTTTAAACTTAAATTTCTGTATGTCATTTGCTGTGGAAAGTGATCCTACATAATTTCATCCTGGGTCATTTGTCACATGGGCATATATTGAATGCCTGTTTGCAAATGGCTTCTATATTAGTGGTCATTTTAGGAAAGGGAAGATATCTAATGTCTTTTCATTGAATTTTTAACTTTCATTTTTATATAGATTCAGTCATATTTTCAACTAACATTAAATTAAAAATATTATCTAATGGCTTGGGTATTGAAGTTTAGTACTATAAACAACAAGTTCTATCATTCTATAAACTAGTTTTCCAGATTATTTCAGCATGAAACCTTAAAGAAAATAAAGCATGAGGCCTTGCATAAAAATCACTCAGGATCAGTCAGTCCAATAACTCAATCCAAGAAACAAAAGAGAAGAGGAAAAATCACATTCCTCTCACATTCATTAACAATAGGCACAGTCCCACTGCTTACCTTTTTCAGATTTCTTAGTTTCATTGTGGACAGAATGGCTACATCCCATGTCTCCAAAATAATGTGCTCATAAATTTAACTTCTCATCACAGGCTCCTCTTGTCCAAGAGTGTGCACGTCTTCTTTATATTTTTTCTAAGATACAAGGAGCCACTCCTAGTTGATCCACTTCAGTCATAGCCACTAATGAGGAAGAAGGGATGGGGGGAGGAAGAAAATGCCAGTTAACATGGTATCTAAGGGCAGCCCAGCAGGAATCATTAATGCTTGTTATGAATTATTGTACATCATGTGGTGTGGAAATTGATTCCATATAATCTAATCCTGAGTTATTTTCCAAAACATTACAACAGCCGAGGCAGCTGCAGCAAGCAGCAGCAGTAACAGCTAACGGCAAGAGCTGCCTAGGCTGGTTTTGCTACATTTACTTTTACCATAATTCTCTTAGGATAAAATCAGTTGAACATATATAATTTTTAGAATGCAAGATAAGCAGAAACCAGGAAACTGTTGATTTTATGACTCAAATAATAGAAGCTGGGGAATAAACATCCAAAAAAGAACTTGGCTGTTTTATGACCTATGGTAATGAATATAGAATTTAAAAGTTTAAAATATGGCAAACACAGAACAAAAGCAACATTTGGAAATTACAATTAAACCAAAGAAGGGAAAGGCAAATATTGTTCCAGTTTCTAAAAAGTGGGGGAAAGAATGAGTGACAGAAAGTTTAGACCAATAATCTTGATACCGATCCAAGAAAAGAGTCTAGAACAGAATGTTTGTGAGCAGTTTAAAAAAAGAATGTGTTATATATTTGATGCCATGATGAATTCATTAAGAACTTATTGTATGACCTATTATATGACTTAACCTCAAGGGTGTTCAGTTTCTGCATTTGATAAATGAAGAAATAGATTGTTTTTCTAAGGAAATTTCCAACTTAAAATGCTAGAATTACAAGACAAGACAAATTAATTTCCTATTTAATAAGGTTACTAGATAAGGTCAGTGGAATTGCCAATCCAAAGATTTACTAATTAAGTCAAAAGAAGCAAACTTGAGTATCTTATTAAGTCAGTTTCTGGATTGGTTGGTTTGTTGTCCTTCGTTCTCAAAGAGGATCAAATTGACATTATTATGTTCAAGTTCAGGGGCAATGAGTCTAACTGTGGCTAATCAGACCAATACAAGCTCAGAATGCTCTGCCACAGGTCAGACACAAATAGTTCCTGTGAACACTTGGGGTAGCTTCTCTCACTTTGAGCATCTCTATTTCTTCTGAGCTAATTCAATTCTGCTTTGCTCATAGAGCACAGCACATTCTCTGATAAGGGCACCCCATACTGGGTGGCCCTGTGCCATGTCATACAATTTAATTCCAAAGTTTTTGAGAGACACCTTAAGAGTGTCCTTATATCACCTTTTCTGACCACCTTTGAGAGTGCTTGCCCAGTGTGAATTCTCCATAAAATAGTCAACAATGTGGCCAGCCCAACAAAGCTGTGCTCTCTGCAGTAGAACGCTTGACAGTTTAGTTTGAGAAAGAACCTCAGTGTCTGGTATCTTATCCCGCCAGGTGATTTTTCATAATCTTTCTAAGACAATTCAAATGGAAGTGATTCAGTTTCTTGTCATGGCACTGGTACACTGTCCCAATTTCACAGACATACAAGGATGTCAGCATAACAGTGTCAGTTTAAGACCTCTCCTCTCCCACACTTTCCTTCGGAGCCTCCCCAGCACTTAGCTAGCTCAGGCAATGCATGTGTCAATCTCATTATCAGTGTGGACTTCCCTGGAAGGCATACTGCCAAATTAAAGTGAACTTATCCACAGAATTCCAAACTTCACCATTTGCTATAACTAAAGGTTCCACATATAGATGGTGTGGTGCTGACTGATGGGAGTACCTGTGTTTTCTTGGTGTTAACTGTTCATCCAAAATTAGCACAAGCAGCAGAGAATTAAAACTTAGACATATGGTATGATGAATTCAACACTTCACATATATGTCAGTGGCATTTGATGATAAAAGTTCTTCGTACCAAAACGGACATCACCTTTCCTCTGGATAACTGCCATAGACTTCTGGCAGATCTCCCTTCCTCCAGTAAAGACTGCTTTCCCCTTGACAATCCAATCTCTAAACAGTTACCAAATTTATGCCTGAAAGGACAAGTTTGACCACGCCATTCTCAAGAAACTTCTGTGCTTCTCTCTTGCCTCCAAGATAAAACACAAATACCTCTCACTGCTTTACAGCCTTCATAATTTGGGTTCAACCCCATCTAGTCAGACTGATCTCACATTATTGTCATCATATATTCTGAGTGACAGTCAAATCAGCTTCCTTTGTTGTTCATCATGTTGTTGTTGGACCATGACATCATGTGATTTGGATTTAAATGAGGAAGGGTACAAGGTCACCTGCCTCACTTTCCCCTCCAGAGCCATCTAAGTCCAGTGGCCAGATATAGATCAAGATGACTGGAGATGGTCCTGGATGCAGTGGGAGACCTTGGTCTTTTTAAGCTAAGATTTTCAACAAGTCTCAGTTTGACTGAGGCCACATTCATTCAGTGATTAAGGCTGGGTAATAATTGAGGCAAAGAATCTCCTCTTTCACCTAGTCCAAAAATATCTAAATAAATAAATCAGGACCCAAACAATGACCAAATGGGGCTTGGTCTAGGACCTATTGGTGACCAATTAGAGAATCAGATTGGTTTTGGTTTAAGGCCTGATCCTTGAGAAAAAAATCTAGTCAGTAAACCTCAAGATATCTTGGGAAGATTCAGAGGTGCATCCTAAGTCATCCTCCATCTCTTACAATATTTAACTCCCTTCAAAGCTCAGTTCATATGTCACCACTTACATGAGGTCTTTTCTAACAACCCTTCTACACAAGTGTGTACACAAACACACACATACACACACTTTAATGCTTTCCCCTTTACTCACACAAAACTACATTGTGTTTAGTCATGTGTTCCCTAGCCATTACCAAGAGATGGATGCCTGCTACTTCCATGTAGAAATCTCTCGAACTCCTTCTCCTCTTTAATTACTCTCTGATGAAATATTTCAGTTTTTCCCTCACCTTAGGACTGGCAGAGGGGCTGACTCAGACTCATAAGCCAGTCCTTTTCATCATTTGGACTCATAGGAAGAGAAACTGATAAGACAAAAAATATGGAGAGGAAAAAGTCATATAGGTACAGCTATCCCAGAAACAACATGGGCTGTAACTATAAGTAGCCAAAGATGTGAGGGAATCATGCACAAAGCTTATTGCAGTGTTGAAACTCATTCAAATTATAGACAACATCATAGGTAAATTAAAGCCAATGATCCTTCATTCCCTTTTATCTCTCTCCCAAGATTTCTTTCTAGAAGAAATAAGTCTTATGCCTCTCACCAGGAATTGGGAGATTTACCTTCGTTTCACAAAAGTTTTTTACTCTCATCTTACAAATTAATAAATGTAATTTTGTATATAGTAGATGCTTGACAATAGTTTGGTTAAATTGAATAAACAGAAAAATAAAAGTGCTAAGGAATCAAAAAGTTAGTAACTCATATCCCTTGATCCAGCAGTGTTTCTACTGGGCTTGTATCCTAAAGAAACCATAAAGAAAGTAATAAAGTAAATCAGCAACTCCAAAGAAGGAAAAACTATGCTAAAATTCTGCTACTTTGTTGAACAAAATTATTCAACATTACTTTTTTTAAATATAAAAGTAGCAAATATATTTCATTATAAAGGTATTGGCCTTTTCAAAAGTAAGGTTTCCGTGGGGCAGAGCCAAGATGGCAAACTGCAGACAGCATTCTCTGTGAGCTCCTGAAACTTTCCCTCAGACCCAGACAAACTGAGCCTCCGAACTGGTTCTGGAATGAAGGCTCCATCAAACACTTGGACTACAATGTACTTCTATCAAAAATCTTCTTGAAAGAACTTCAGAGAAGGTCAGTTTCAGACCCGCAGGTGATTGGCAGCTTGCCCCATCAGATGCCAGTGTGCCGGGGCAGAAGTTGGGGCTGCAATAGAGCAGCAGATTTTAGGTACCCAGGAAGTCCCTGGGAGACACTTGGGCCACTTTGCTCTGCTTGCGGGCAAGTGCTTTGGCAGATGTGCATTTGATAAAGGGTGGATTGAGAGCAGCTGAAAGTGCAGATCTAGCCAGCCCAGCCCGCCCATCGGAAGTCAACTCCTTGAACTGCCCTAAGGCAAACTGAAACAGCTACCTGTCTGACTCTTGCTCCTCAGCTCAAAAACATGAGCAAGAAGCAGAAGAGAGCTCTCACCATAGACAGCTTTTATGGAGAGAACGCAGGGCAGACCCCAGATTCTGAGGTTCTGAAAACAATACCAGATGAAGCCACAGAGGCGGACATGAGATGGTCCCCTTTTCAGAAGGCTTACCTGGAAGATTGCATAAAGAATCTCAAAAGACAGCTAGAAGAAAAATGGGGAAATGTATTGAGATCAGTGCAAGGAGAAAATAGCGCCCTGCAACAGAAATGTGAAAAACTGGGAAAAAAGACTGGTGAAATGGAAAAAGACAACAAATCACTGAAAAACAAAATAGGTGAATTGGAAAAAATCACCAATTCACTGAAAAACAAAATTGGTGAATTGGAAAAAGACAGCAATTCACTGAAAAACAAAATTGGTGAATTGGAAAAAATCACCAATTCACTGAAAAACAAAATTGGTGAATTGGAAAAAGACAGCAATTCACTGAAAAACAAAATTGGTGAATTGGAAAAAATCATCAATTCACTGGAAAATAAAAATGGTGAATTAGAAAAAATCATCAATTCACTGGAAAATAAAAATGGTGAATTGGAAAAAGACAACAATTCACTGAAAAATAAAATTGGCAAAATGGAAAAAGAATGCATTGAACCAAAAAATTCATTTGGCCAGTTACAAAAGGAGCTAAAAAAAGATAACTTAAGGAAATAATACTTTAAAAATTAAAATTGAACAAATAGAAGTAAATGACTCAATAAGACTTCAAGAATCAGTCAAACAAAAATAAAAAAAAAACTGAAAAAAATAGAAGAAAATATGAAATATCTCCTAGGAAAAACAACTGACTTGGAAAACAGATCCAGGAGAGACAATCTAAGGATTATTGGACTCCCTGAAAGCCACAATGAAAAGAAGAACCTTGATGCTATCTTCCAGGAAATCATGAAAGAGAATTGCCCTGATGTTTTAGAACCAGAAGGCAAAATTGGCATTGAAAGAATTCACCGATCACCTCCTGAAAGAGACCCCAAAATTAAAACCCCAAGGAATATCATGGCCAAATTTCAGGACTATCACACCAAGGAAAGGATATTGCAAGCAGCTAGAAAGAAACAGTTCAAATACCAAGGAACTGTAATTAGAATCACCCAAGATCTGTCAGCTTCCACATTAAAGGATCGAAGGGCCTGGAATCAGATATTCCAAAAGGCAATAGAACTTGGATTACAGCCAAGAATAAGTTATCCAGCTAGAATGAGCATCATCTTCCAGGGAAGAAGATGGTCATTCAATGATACAAGAAAATTTCACCTATTTCTAATGAAAAGACCAGATCTGAACAAAAATATGACTGCCAAATACAGAACTCAAGAGAAGCATAAAAAGGTAAAAAGGAAAGAACTCTTGAGAACTATATTTCTACTATGGGTATCCTTAAAGAATGGGGGTATAATTCGATCTTACTTTGATAATAATGGAAAAGAAATTAAAGTTGAAAGGGATATCATACAGAAAAAAGGGGGAGAGGGGAAAGGAGGCAAAATAAAGTAAACAAAAGGAGGTAAAGTACGGCAAAGTCCCATAAAGTGACATAGAAGATCTAATATAATTGAGGGAAAGAAGGGAGGACTATGAGTATAGTGTAAACCTTACTCTCACTAGATTGGACTCTAAGAGAGTATATCAGACACGCTTGGCTTCAAAGAAAGGACTGACCCTCCTTGTGGGAAGGTGGGAGGGAAAGGATAAAAGGAAAGGGATAGACTAATAGAAGGATTAGGGGAAAGTTATAAAGGGGAGGGAGGAGTTCTAAAGGGGGGAGGACTGTTGGAGGGAGGTGATCATCAAAAATAAAGTACTGGGGAGGGGGGAAGGGAGAGAGGGGAAAGGGAAGAGAAAATCATAACTCTGGGTAAATAAGATGGCAGGAAATACAGATATAGTTATTTTAACTGTGAATGTGAATGGGATGAACTCTCCCATAAAACAGAAGCGGGAAGCAGACTGGATTAAAAGCCAGAATCCTACAATATGTTGTTTACAAGAAACACATCTAAAACAGAGAGATACATACAGAGTGAAGGTAAAGGGCTGGAGCAGAATCTTCTATGCTTCAGGTGAACAAAGAAAGGCAGGGGTAGCAATCCTTATCTCAGATCAAGTAAAAGCAAAAATAGATCTAATTAAAAGATAAGGAAGAAAACTATATTTTACTAAAGGGTACCATAGACAATGAAGCGGTATCAATACTAAAAATATATGCACCAAGTGGTATAGCATCCAAATTCCTAGAGGAGAAACTAACAGAGATGCAAGGAGAAATAGACAGTAAAACTATACTAGTAGGGGATCTCAACCTTGCTCTCTCAGAATTAGATAAATCGAATTCCAAAATAAATAAGAAAGAAGTTAGGGAGGTAAACAAAAGGCTAGAAAAGTTAGGTATGATAGATCTCTGGAGGAAATTGAATGGTGATAGAAGGGAGTATACTTTTTCCTCAGGGGTTCATGGAACTTATATGAAAATTGATCATGTGTTAGGGCATAAAAACCTCAAAATCAAATGCAGAAAAGCAGAAATAATAAATGCATCATTTTCAGATCATGATGCAATAAAAGTCACATGTAATATAAGGCCAGGAGAAAACAGACCACAAGTTAATTAGAAATTAAATAATCTAATCCTGAAGAATGAATGGGTGAAAGAGCAAACTATAGACACAATCAATAATTTCATCCAGGAGAATGATAATAATGAGACAACATACCAAAATTTGTGGGACATGGCCAAAGCAGTTATAAGGGGTAATTTTATATCTCTAGATGCTTACTTGCATAAAACAGAGAAAGAGAAGATCAATGAACTGGGCTTACAATTAAAAAATAAATTAAAAACCCTCAATTAAATACTAAATTGGAAATTCTGAAAATAAAAGGGGAGATTAATAAAATTGAAAATAAGAATACTATTGAATTAATAAATAAAACTAAGAGTTGGTTTTATGAAAAAAAAAAACAAAATAGATAAGCCTTTAGTTAATTTGATAAGAAAAAGGAAAGAGAAAAATCAAATTGTTAGTCTCAAGAATGATAAGGGAGAACTTTCCTCCAATGAAGAGGAAATTAGAGCAATAATTAGGAGTTACTTTGCCCAACTTTATGCCAGTAACTTTGATAATCTAAATGAAATGGAGGAATAGCTACAAAAATATAGATTGCCCAGGTTAACAGAAGAGGATATAAATTATTTAAATAGCCCCATATTAGAAAAAGAAATAGAACAAGCTATTAACCAACTCCCTAAGAAAAAATCTCCAGGGCCAGATGGATTTACATGTGAATTCTACCAAACATTCAAAGAACAACTAATTCCAATACTACACAAACTATTTGAGAAAATAGGGACAGAAGGTATACTGCCAGAATCCTTCTATGAGACTGATATGGTGCTGATAGCTAAACCAGGTAGGGTGAAAACAGAGAAAGAAAACTATAGCCCAATCTCCCTAATGAATATTGATGCAAAAATTTTAAATAAGATATTAGCAATGAGATTACAGAAAGTCATCCCCAGGATAGTACACCGTGATCAAGTAGAATTTATACCAGGAATGCAGGGCTGGTTCAATATTAGGAAAACTATCAGCATAATTAGTTATATTAATAACCAAACCAATATCTCAATAGACGCAGAAAGAGCATTTGATAAAATCCAACACCCATTTCTATTAAAAACACTAGCGAGTATAGGAATAAATGGGCTTTTCTTTAAAATGATTAGTAGTATCTACTTAAAACCATCAAAAAGCATCATATGTAATGGAGTCAAACTAGAACCATTCCCAATAAGATCAGGCGTGAAACAAGGCTGCCCGCTGTCACCATTATTATTTAATATTGTCTTAGAAATGTTAGCTTTGGCAGTAAGAGAAGAAAAAGAGATTAAAGGAATTAGAGTAGGTAATAAGGAAACCAAATTATCACTCTTTGCAGATGACATGATGGTATACTTAGAGAACCCTGGAAACTCGACTAAAAAATTACTAGAAACAATTCACCCAACTTTAGCAAAGTTGCAGGATACAAAATAAATCCACATAAATCATCAGCATTTTTATATATTACCAACAAAGTTCAGCAGCAAGAGATACAAAAAGAAATTCCATTCCAAATAACGGATTATAGTATAAAATATTTGAGAATCTATCTGCCAAGGAAAAGTCAGAAACTATACAAACTAAACTACAAAACACTTTCCACACAAATAAGATCAGACCTAGTCAATTGGAAAAACATTAAGTGCTCATGGGTAGGCCGAGCGAATATAATAAAGATGACAATACTACCCAAACTAATCTACTTATTTAGTGCCATAACAATCAAACTCCAAAGAAATTATTTTACAGATCTAGAAAAAATAGTAGTAAAGTTCATTTGGAAGAACAAAAGGTCAAGAATTTCAAGGGAATTAATGAAAAAAAAAAGGCTGATGATGGTGGACTTGCTGTACCAGATCTAAAACTATATTATAAAGCAGCAGTCATCAAAACCATTTGGTACTGGCTAAGAAATAAAGTAGTCGATCAGTGGCACAGGATAGAATCATAGGACAAACTAGGCAATAACTATAGCAATATAGTCTTTGATAAACCCAAAGACCCCAGCTTCTGTGATAAGTACTCACTATTTGACAAAAACTGCTGGGAAAATTGGAAACTAGTGTGGAAGAAATTAGGGCTTGACCCACATCTAACACCACATACCAAGATAAGATCTAAATGTGTCCATGATCTGGATATAAAGAGTGATATTATAAGTAAATTAGAGGAACGTGATAGTTTACCTCTCAGACCTATGGAGATGGAATAAATTTATGTCCAAAAAAGAATTGGAACTCTTAATTGAACACCAGATAGATAACTCTGACTATATTAAGTTAAAAAGTTTTTGTACAAACAAAACCAATGCAGTCAAGATTAGGAGGGAAGCAATAAATTGGGAAATCATCTTTACATTTAAGGGTTCTGATAAAGGCCTCATTTCTAAAATATATAGAGAATTGTCTCATATTTATAAAAATTCAAGCCATTCTCCAATTGATAAATGGTCAAAGGATATGAACAGACAATTTTCAGAGGATGAAATTAGAATTATTTGTAGTCATATGAAAAGGTGCTCCAAATCACTATTGATCAGAGAAATGCAAATTAAGACAACCCTGAGGTACCACTACACACCTGTCAGGTTGGCTAAAATGATAGGAAAAGATAATGATGAATGTTGGAGGGGATGTGCGAAGGCTGGGACACTGATGCATTGTTGGTGGAATTGTGAAGAGATCCAGCCATTCTGGAGAGCAATTTGGAGCTATGCTCAAAAAGTTATCAAACTGTGCATATCCTTTGACCCAGCAGCATTTCTATTGGGCTTATATCCCAAAGAAATCATAAGAAGGAAAGGGCCCCACATGTGCAAGAATATTTGTGGCAGCCCTTTTTGTAGTGGCTAGAAACTGGAAACTGAATGGATGCCCATCAATTGGAGAATGGCTGAACAAATTATGGTATATGAATGTTATGGAATATTATTCTTCTGTGAGAACCGACCAGCAGGACGATTTCAGAGAGGCCTGGAGATATTTGCATGAACTGATGCTGAGTGAAATGAGCAGAACCAGGAGATCATTATACACGGCAACAACAAGACTATATGATGATCAGTTCTGATGGGCGTGGCTCTCTTCAACAATGAAATGTTTCAAACCAGTTCCAATTGTTCAGTGAAGAAAGCCATATACACCCAGAGAGAGGGATGTGAAATGTGGAACACAACATAACATTTTCATACTCTCGATTGATGTTTGCTTACATTGTGTTTCCTTTATCTGATATTTCTTTCTTGTAGATACGACTTTTCTTGCACAACAATGTTAAGTGTGGAAATATGTATACACATATTCAATTTGTCAAGTATTTTATCATAATTAACATGTAGTGGATATCCTGCCATCTAGGGCAGGGGTGGGGAGTAGGGGGGAAAATTTGTAACAGAAAGCTATGTAAGGGTTAATGTTGAAGAATTACCCATACATATGTTTTGCAAACAAAAAAAATTAAATTAAAAAAATTTAAGTAAGGTTTCCTTTTTTTAACCCTAGCTTTATTTTCAAAATAAATATATGGATAATTTTTGACATTCACCCCTACAAAACCTTATGTTCTAATTTTTTCCCTCCCTTCTCCCCACCTACTCCCCCAGTAGGCAAGTGATCCAATATATGTTAAACATGTGCAATTCCTCTATACATATTTCCACAAATATCATACTGAACAAGAAAAATCAGATCAAAAAGGAAAAAAAAACAAGAAAGAAAACAAAATGCAAACAACAAAAAGAGTGAAACTGTTATGTTGTGGCCCATATTCCGTTCCCACTGTCCTATTTCTAGTTGAAGATGACTTTCTTCATCACAAGACCATTCATTGGAACTGGTCTGAATCATCTCATTGTTGATGAGGGCCACATTCACCAGAACTGATCATCATAAAATCTTACTGTTGCAATATATAATGATATCGTGATTCCGCTCATTTCACTTAGCATCAGTTCATGTAACTCTCTCCAGGCCTCTCTGAAATCACCCTGCTGATCATTTCTTACAGAACAATGATATTCCATGACATTCATATACCATAATTTATTCAGCCACTCTCCAATTGATCAGCATCCATTTAGTTTCCAGTTTCTAGCCACTACAAAAAGGACTGCCACAAACATTTTTGCACATGTGGGTCCGTTTTCCTCCTTCATGATTTTTTTTAGAATACAAGCCCAGTAGAAACACTACTGGATCAAAGAGCATGCACAGTTTGATAGTCCTTTGGGCATAGTTCCAAATTGCTCTCAAAATGGTTGGATTAGCCCACAATTCCACCAACAATGTATCAGTGTTCCAGTTTTCCTAAATCCTTTCCAACATTCATCATTATCCTTTCGTGTAGTTTTAGCCAAAGATTTCCTTTAAAAAAAAAAGGTATACATAGCATAACATGGCATAATTAGCATAGCAGATTGGAGCCCTTCTCTGTGCCAGCATTGTCCTTCAAGTATATGATAAGGAGGGGCTTACTAAAGAAGGGAAAAGAAGGAAATAAACCAGGTACGTTATAAATATTACTTCATTTCACCTTCACAACAGGTGGGGGCAATTATTATCCCAATTTTCTAGTTGAAGAAACTGAGAGTGACTTGCCCAGTCATATAAAATCTGTAAGAACCACCTTAATTATCTGCTACTCTCATCTTTTCAGAACTGAAAACCTGCAGAGATCTCTTGTAGGGCTCATCTCTACCTGAGATAGCTGAGCACATCTCTGTAAGAGTTCAGGAACTCTCTGATAACAATGAAAACAAGTAAGCCACCAACCCCGTGACTATATCTGATAGTAGACACAACATCCTGCCCTAGCTGTTTCATTCCTCTTGACTTATGCTGCATTATTCATTCTCTAGGACCACTATTAGTTTTTTATTTGCTCAGAGTGCAGTTTCTCCAAGGTTACATTTCAAATAAGAGCTCATTTGCCTTCTCTTCAGGAGCTGAGCTAAGTCAGTTATGCATCTCACACTCTCAAGTGCCATCTAGACAGACTATGGGCCACCAATAATAGGACAAGGTTGGATTAGGAGAGAAAAATATGTAGGCTCTATGGTTATCATATAACTGATAACAATGACTGGGGATTTTACAGATAGATAAGTGTATATATATAGAAATATATATATATGTGTTTATATATGTACATATATATGTATATACATGTACACATACATATTGTTATTTGTCCTTCCTTCTCAAAAAGAACCATGACATCAGGGAGGTTAACTGGGGACTTAATATATATATATATACACATACACACATATGTATAGACATATGTATAATATATATATGTATGTACACATATATACAGAATTTATAAAATGCAAATCTATACATGTGTATATATACATATTATATAAATATATATGTATATATATACATGTGTGTATATTCTTCCCCCTCCATTTTTTTATATAGCCACAGATAAGCAAGAATTACTGACAGTAGAGAACCATTTAATAGGATATTTTGGTGAAGTGTTTTAATTAAATGGTTCCCCCAGTGGCTTAAAATGTTCATGAAACTTTACAAAGCACTCTCCTCATTTCCAAGAATTAGTTTGCACATTGGGGAACCTGATTCATTTAATTGGCAAAATGAAAAGCTTATTCCTCGTGCATCTTTTACAATGACCCAAGAAAACCTTAAGAAGGCAAAACAAAAGTCATCCTACTTACCCCAACATGGATATAAATTGTTCCATGTTATTCTCCATTGAAAACACAAGCCCTAAATGATAGTACTTACTGTTGGATATGAGAAACTGGTATCAGTAAGAATTGAGTTCAAATTAACTGTTACTGGGCAAGTCAGTTTTCTGCACAACTGGGATAAAAGATCCTGACTCACACAGTTATTGTGAGGACAAAGTGATATAACGTTTGTAAAAGGCTCTAACAACTTTAAAGTGCTATCTATATAAAAGCTAGCTTTTAATATTTGTCCTATTTTTGTTAGCATACAAAAGCAGTGTATTCTCTTTATCCAACTGGGACTTCATACTTGGCATGTCCAAGCAGAGTCTTCCTCACTCAATCCACTCTCTGGCCAAACTTCTTTATTTCTATTGAGAGCAGTCTCACCCTTTTAATTATCCAGATGGAAAATCTTGGAGTTATCCATGACCCATCCCTCTTTCCTTATATCAAATCACTTGCAATATCTTGTGGGTTCCAACTCCACAAACCCTTTATTGCCTCCCTCACCTCTCTACAAGGTAAGGGGAACAAAAGCAGTCAGAATAAGTGTCCATGCTCTGAAATTGGAATCAAGGTCCTTCCCTTACATCACATATTGACTTTCTGGAAGCAGCCTTCCCAATCTCTTCCACCTGGGCCAACAGTATAACAGACAAACCAAATTGCTTATGTTCTAAGAGAAGGGCTCCAATGATCCTGTGGCATCACCCTTTCGCTTCAACAAATAACTGTTTAATGTATCATTTTACATTGCCTCTGGAGGCAGAGAATTTCTTGTTCATGTTGTAGAGGCTCTATTGTTAAGTTCTTTGCCCAAAACAAGCCTATATAATAATGGTTAGCTGTCTCATGAAGAGGAATATATATCCTGGCTTTATTGAATCTCAAATGTGCTGTTCTTTTTTTTCAAATAGCTGTTCTTATCTCTAATTCATCCCTTGACTGTAAGTCAAAAGAAAGCATAAAAACCATATTACAAGACTCAGTTGGAAGATTTTGCCTTTTACCTCCCAGGATATAACAGCAGCTCCAAACCTACCCAATTCTGAAGTGAGCAGAACCAGGAGAACACTGAACACACTAACAGCAAGATTATGTGACAATCAGCTATGATAAACTTATATGTAGTGATCCAGGACAATTCCAATAGACTTGGTATGGAAAATGCCATCTGTATCCAAAGAGAGAACTATGGAGACTGAATGTGGTTTGAAGCATAGTATTTTCACCCTTCTTAAAATTTGCTTTCTCTTTCTTTCTTTGCTTTCCTTTTTTCCTTTTGATCTTATTTTTCTTGCATAACATGACAAATATGGAAATGTGTTTAAAAGTGTTATACATGTATAAGCTATATCAGATTGTTTGCTATCTTAAAGAAGAAGAAAATAATGGAGGGAGAGAGAAAAAATTTAGAACACAAAATCTTACCAAAATGCATGTTGAAAATTATCTTTACATTTATTTGGAAAAATAAAATACTATTGAGAGAAATAAAAAACCAACTCTGCCAAACTTCAACCTATATAAGGGAGAATTTAAAACATTAAAGGTAAGATGGGAGAACTTGCTTACTACTTTCTGAAAGAAGAGTTATTTACCTATGGTAAGGCAATAAATATAACAAAAATCATTTGTCAAAGACAAGAATTTAGCTCTCCAGAACATAAATTATCTGCAGGAAAAGAAAGGGAATATTACCACCTTCTTTCTGTATCCAACTTAGATCACACAAAATGCCTAATAAAGCAAAAGAAACTGTCTGACTACAGAACAAGAGATACCACAGCTTTAGGCTGAGACAATGGCAGTGATAAATCAGTACCAGAGCTTGAAGATAGGAAGAAAACAGGCCCAGTGGGAAGCAGTAGCTGAAATGGATAAGGAGCCAGTCAGTGAAACAGTGAAAAGAAAGAAAATTTCCACAGGTGACAAGTCATCATTAGGAAGTCTAAGAACCTTGGTCATTGCAAAGTCAGCTGTCTAAAAGAGGGGGGCTTCAGATACCTACATAGTCTTTGAGGAAGCCAAAATTAATTTCTTGTCCCACTAGCAGCTGCTAAAGATTTTGTTCCACCCCATCCCCATCCCCATCTTCATCTTCATCCCCATTCCCATCCCCATCCCTATCCCCATGTTTCTATTCATTAGGCAAGGTATCTTAGTCAACTGTGTTCACTGGGCCTGCACTCTGCTGGTCATTTTCCCCTGCCTATTGTTAGTCAGTAGCCATCACCTTCTCCATTTAAATTTAAATTCTCCATTAAAAAAATCCTTGGCTAAAGTATGGTTAAACACTTTCAAAATGAACCTGTAATATTAGCTGCAAGGGAAGGCTAAGGCTGGGAGATCTCAGGAGCTCAGAAGTTCTAAGCCACAGTGGGCTAAAGCTAATTCAACATCCACACAAAGTTCAGCTTCATTATGATGAGCTTCCAGGGGTAGGGGCCTTCCAGAGTCCCTAAGGAAGTGGCCCCAAATTAAAAATTAACAGGTCAAAACGTTTATGCCAATCAGTGATATCAGGACCATTAGTAGCCCCTGTAATTTCAGCCTGGGCAAAATGGAAAGATGCAGTCTTGATTTAAATTTTAAAAAAGAAACAAAGAAACAAAAATAACCCAGACATGTAACATGTACCCTAAAACTACCAGAAAGTTTACATTTTTCCCCCCCTTTGGCAATTGGGGTTAAGTGACTTGCCCAAGGTCACACAGCTAGGAAGTAAGTGTCTGAGACCAGATTTGAACTCAGGTCTTCCTGACTTCAGGGCTGGTGCTCTATCCATTACGCCACCTAGCTGCCCCAAGTTTATATTCTTATGCTTCCCTAGAATTCTCTCATTTCCCAAGCCCAAACTTCTGCCTATGACATCAAATTTTCTATCTTTAATCTCCTTGCCTAGATCCACTCCTTTATTTGTAAACTCTTGCTTCCCCACACACACCTCTTTTGAGAGTAAAAATAATATTCAGAGGAAGATGGCAGATTAGAGGCAATCCTGATGTACTTTCTCAATGTTCCCCTCCAAATAAATTTAAAATATATGTCTCAAATTAAATTTTGGAGTAACAGAGTCAACAAAAGGTCAGTATGAGAAATTTTATCTGGCCACAGTAGAAGTTTATGACAGGGTAGAAATCATCCCAATCCCAAGGTGGCGGTAACAGTGGTCACAACAGTAGCAGCTTTAGGAGCTTTAGTTTTAGGTTTGGCACCCTTTGTTGGCACTGATTGACTATTCTATTGACTCATATATCATTCTAGGGTACAGTTCTAGCACAGAGAAGGGTGCTGGTGGTTGGTTGGTCACAAGGGAGCAGAGCCTTGATCACAGCTCCAAGACAACAAGGAGTACTAGCGCTTGTGGTTATGGGTCAGGAGCCCTTCCTGGGAAAAGACCAGAGTGCCGACCAGGAGATCAGTGACCATACCTCTCCTTGAATCACGCCACCTTGGAAACACTGAAAATTTGCAACCTCCAAAACTAGTTTTGAAAACAACAACATGAAAAACTCTAAAGCTTAAAACAGTGTCTTCCCATTCCAAAGTGAGCAGAAATTAACTTTAACATAAAGTTTAAAGATAAGAAATAAGGTGGAAAATTATCAAACAAACAAAAAAGAATTTGAGTATAAAAAGCTACTTCAAAGGCAGGAAAAACTAAGACTTAAACTCAGAAGAAAACAATGCAAGAAACAGCTACCAAAAGCTTCAAAAAATGCTAATTGGACCCAAGCCCAAAAAGAATTCCTAGAAGAGTTATAAAAAATATGAGTATTGGAAGAAAAATTGGGAAAAGAAATGAGTGAGGTAAGAAAATCATGAGAAGAAAATTAACAATTTGATAAAAGAGTCACAAAAAAATCACTAAAAAGCAGAAATGACCCAATGGAAAAAGAGATAGAGAAGCTAACTTAAGAAAATGGAAAATTATTCTATTAAAAATAGAAAAGGGTTGGAGGGGATGTGGTAGGGCTGGGACACTGATGCATTGTTGGTGGAGCTGTGAACGGATACAGCCATTCTGGAGAACAATTTGGAGCTATGCTCAAAAAGTTATCAAACTGTGCATACCCTTTGACCCAGCAGCATTTCTTTTGGGCTTATATCCCAAAGAAATCATAAAGGAAGGAAAAGGCCCCACATGTGCAAGAATGTTTGTGGCAGCCCTTTTTGTAGTGGCTAGAAACCGGAAATTGAATAGATGCCCTTCAATTGGAGAATGGCTGAATAAATTATGGTATATGAAGGTTATGGAATATTATTGTTCTGTAAGAAATGACCAGCAAGATGATTTCAGAGAGGCCTGGAGAGACTTACATGAACTGATGCTGAGTGAAATGAGCAGAACCAGAAGATCATTATACACGGCAACAACAGTACTATATGACGATTAATTCTGATGGACATGGCTCTCTTCAACAATGAAATGTTTCAAACCACCTCCAATTGTTCACTGAAGAAAGCCATATACACCCAGAGAGAGGGATGCGGAATGTGGACCACAACATAACATTCTCATACTCCTTGATTGATGTTTGCTTACATTGTGTTTCCTTTATCTGATATATCGTTTGTGTAGACAAGATTTTTCTTGCACAACAATGATAAGTTTGGAAATATGTATACATATATTCGATTTGCCAATATTTTAACATAATTAACATGTAGTGGATATCCTGCCATCTAGGGGAGGGGTGAGGAGTTGGGGGGAAAAATTTGTAACGGAAAGCTATGTAAGGGTTATTGTTGAAGAATTACCCACACATATGTTATGCAAATAAAATAAAATTTAAAAAAAAATAAAATAAAATAAAAATAAAAATAGAAAGGGGCAAGTGGAAACTTATGACTCCATGAGACACTGAAAAACAATTTTTAAAAAGTCAAAAGAATGATAAATATCTCATTGGAAAAACTACTGATTTAGAAAACAGAACAAGGATCAATAATTTAAGAATTACTGGACTACGTGAAAAGCATGATCAAAGAAAGGACTTAGAAATCATATTTCAAGAAATTATCATGGAAAAATTGGCTCACTATCTTAAATCCAGAGGGTAAAATAGAAATTGAAAGAATCCACCAATCACTTGTTGAAAAAGATCCCAAAATAAAAACTCCTAGGAATATTATAACCAAATTCCAGAGTTTCCAGGTCAAAGAAGAAATACCAGCCAGAAAGGAATAATTCAAATATTGTGGAGCTACATGGGATAACACAAATTTAACAGTTTCCACATTAAAAGAGCAGAGGGTTTAGATTATGATATTCTGGAATGTGAAGGAGCTAGAATTACAAACCAAGAATCATCTATTCAATAAAATTGAGTATGGCCCTTCAGGGAAAAAAGTGAATATTCAAGTCAAAGGAGAACAGATTATAGTCAAGTATCACCTACCCACAAAACTGAGTATAATTCTTCAGGGTAAAAACAGATATTAAATGAAATAGAGGACTTTCAAGCATTCCTGATGAAAAGACTAGAACTGAATAGAAAATTTGACATTAAAACAGAAGATTCGAGAGAAACATTAAAAAAAATAGACATGAAGGAGAAATCATAAAGTACTCAATAAAGTTAAATTTTACAGTTTACTTCAAAGGTTTACATTCCTATAGAGAAAGATGACATATGGAACTCCTAAGAACTTTATTACTAGGGCAGTTAAAAATAAAGGGCTGAAGCAGAAACTAATATATTTCAGCTAAACTAAAAAAATGCAAGGGTAGCAATCATGATTTCATACAAAGTAAAAGTAAAAATAGACCTAATTAGAAGAGATAATCATGGAAATTACATTTTGCTGGTGCTATAGACGATGTAATATAAAAAATTTTACAGCAAATTTCTCTGAAAAATGCTCTATTTCTCAAATATGTACTGAATATGGTATTTATACTTATTTATAAAAATAAGAATCATTCTCCAAATGATAAATGATTAAAGGATCTAAACAGGCAGTTTTCAGGAGGAGATATCAAACCTATCTACAATCATATGAAAAAAATATTCTAAATGACTATTGATTAGAAAAGGCAAATTCATCAATTGGAGAATGGCTGAATAAATTATGGTATATGAATATTATGGAATATTATTGTTCTGTGAGAAACGACCAGCAGGACGATTTCAGAGAGGCCTGGAGAGACTTACATGAACTGATGCTGAGTGAAATGAGCAGAACCAGGAGATCATTATACATGGCAACAACAATACTATATGACGATCAATTCTGATGGACATGGCTCTCTTCAACAATGAAATGTTTCAAACAACTTCCAATTTTTCACTGAAGAAAGCCATATACACCCAGA
This sequence comes from Myrmecobius fasciatus, assembly GCA_023553655.1. Lineage (NCBI taxonomy): Eukaryota > Metazoa > Chordata > Mammalia > Dasyuromorphia > Myrmecobiidae > Myrmecobius > Myrmecobius fasciatus. The sequence continues at coordinate 58,631 of JAJPUD010003570.1, read as the reverse complement.
AAGAGGGATGTGAAATGTGGACCACAACTTAACATTTTCAGGCTCTCGATTGATGTTTGCTTGCATTTTGTTTCCTTTATCTGATTTTTCTTTCTTGTAGATACAATTTTTCTTGCACAACAATGATAAGTGTGGAAATATGTATACATATATTTGATTTGTCAAGTATTTTAACATAATTAACATGTAGTGGATATCTTGCCATCTAGGGGAGGGGTGGGGACTGGGGGTAAAATTTGTAACGGAAAGCTTTGTAAAGATCAATGCTAAGGAACTACCCGTACATATGTTACGCAAATAAAAATAAATAAATAAATAAATAAATAAAAAGCAAAAGGCAAATTAAAACAGCTCTGAGGTATCAGCTCACACTTAACGGAAATGATAAATGCTGTAGAAAATGAGGGGAAAATAGGTACTCTAATGAATTGTTGGTGAAACTTTACCATTCTGGAGAACAATTTGGAACTAGACCCAAAGAGCTATAAAAGTGTGCATACCCTTTGACCCAGCAATACCACTACTAGGTTTGTATACCAAAGAGATCAAAGAAAAAGGAAAAAGACCTATTTGTACAAAAATCTTTACAACAGCTATTTTTGTGGTAGCAAAAAATTGATAATTGAAGAGCTACTAATCAATTGGGGAATGGCTGAACAAATAGTGATAAATGATTGTGATGTAGTACCATTGTGCTATGAGAAATGACAAGGATGTGGTTTCAGAAAAACATGTTAAGACTTATATGAACTGATACTAAGTGAAGTGAGAAGAATCAGGAGATTACTGTGCAGCGTAACACCAATGTTGTAAAAATGATCACCTATGAAAGACTTGGCTAGTCTGACCAATACAATACAATACAATTCCAAAGGATTCATGATAAAAAAAAAATGCTACCTCCAGAGAGAAAAGTGATGAATTTTGAGTGCAAAGTGAAGTATAATTTTCTCATTTTCTTTATTTTTCTTGCTTTAAAAATATGTCTAATATAGAAATGTTTTGCATGATTTAACATATATAATTGATATATGGTTTGTTTTCTCAGTGAGGGAGGAAGGGAAAGAGAATTTAAAACTCAAAAAAAATTAAATAATATTAAAAATAAATAACTTTCTTAAAACTTTTTTTTGATTAAGTTTGTAAATGAAAATATGCAAATAAAGTTCTAAAGCATTCGTGTTGAGGGAAAATTTACTATCTCTGGATTGGAGAGACTTGCATGAACTGATGCTGAGTGAAATCAGCAGAACCAGGAGAACATTATACACAGCAACAAGAATATACGATGATCAATTTTGATGGACATGGTTCTCTTCAACAATGATGTGATTCAAACCAGTTGTGCTGCGATGAAGATAGTCATATACATCCAGAGAGAGGCCTGTGGGAACTGAGAGTGAACCACAACACAGCATTTTAACGCTTTCTGTGAATATTTCCATGCATTCTGTTTTCCTTCTTAGGTTGTTTTTTTTTTGCAAAGGTCAATGTTGAAAGGTCACTCATATGTTTTGCAAATAAAAAGCTTTATTAAAAAAAAAATTTACTATCTCTGACAATCCTCAATACTATTTCCTGTCCATTTAATATGCCTCAGAGTTGTCTTAACTTGCATTTCTCCTGTTAAAAATTATGTGGAACAATTTTTCCTAATTATGTATATTTTAGAATTCTTTTTCTTTAAATCCTTTAACAATTATTTATATTAGAGAATGACTCAATATTGCATATTTGTGTTAATTCTTTACACAACTTGTATTGGACTCTATCAGAGAATATTTGAAGCAAAACTTTTTCCCCAAAAATAAAATTTCACTTCTTATTCTTGATGCATTGATTTTGTTCATACAAAAGCTTTTAAATTTTAAATAGCCTAACTTATTTATATTATCTTTAATGATCTTTTCTATTATTGGTTAAGACTTATTCTCTAAGCCATCTTTGTGAAAGGTATTTCATTCCATTATTCTTTATTCTATAGTCTTTTTGTACTTTATTGTACAAAGATTGCCTTGTTTTCTATCTACTTATATAAATCTGATCTCCCTTCCTTACCAGGTTATGAATTCTATGAAAGCAGGAACTACATTTTCATCTTCTTTGCATAGCCCACAATGCCTTAAGTAGGGCGGGTACTCAAAAAATATTTGTTGTATAAATGAAATAATTTTAAAATATTAATCATGAAAGAAAACTCTTTTCCTTGGGGGAATGAAAGAATTGATTAAGTCTCTAAGAACTAGAAGAATATATGTTTTGCTGAATTCATTCTGACTCATTCTTAATTGTTAAAAACCAGAAGGAGTTGAATGATTAAAAAAAAAAAGTTAGGTATGCCATGAACTTAGGCCCTCATGTTCTTCTCTGAACTGATAGTTCTATAAACCTTTTCTTAATAAGGAGAGGCATAGGACACTGTAGGAAATTAGTCTTTCAGTTCTTGTGTACATATGAAAACTATGCTGTGAACTCCAGAAAAAATTGTGCCCAAGGGGATTAAGGATGACTTGTATTTCTGATAATAATCTAAGGTGCCAACAGCATAGAGAGATCATTTGATATCTAAGGATAGATTATGTAGCCTAATAGGAGAAAACAAAGGGGCATAACATAGTTATAGAGAGTCATTAGAACAAAAACATGTGGAATATGAAAGATGTTATCTGGCACCTCACCTGAATGGAAATAATTCCCTTCCTTCCATTCATATGCCTTGATGTTGGTGTGTTCTGAATCATTATAAATAGGTCAGAATACTTCAGATCACAAAGCCATCTGTCTTTGTCTATTTAATAATGACAACTGCTTTTCAATCATCATGTTTAAAGCTTAATTCTGTACTCACTGAATTTCAAAGCAATAAAGTACATCAGGCAAGCATATGTCTGCTTTTTTATAGAATGACATATGTCTGTGATGCTGAATTCTGCTTATAAATTTTTTTTAAAAATAAACTAAAATCAGACATATTACCTGTTTTTCTTGTCAATGCAGAAGTTTTCCTCACCACAGTCTTTCCAAAAAACCAAAAAAATAACAAAACATACCTTTTCTCAGTTCTCAGACTATATAGTGGAGTATACAGATCTGAAAAGAGGTAGGCACTTTAGTTCTTTTGAAAGCACTAGAGCTCACAATCTGCAGTGTTTTGTAGTTTCCTGACATTTCTGTAGCTATCTGCAGGAGTTTTCTGGTTAAATAAATAAATAAAAAGAGAAAGGATTGCTTTCTCTATTTTTCCAGCCTGAAATGAGAGCACTGAACTATAGATAAAATGCTGGGTGGCACCAATGCTGCAAAGTACTGCAGCTGTGCATTCACTGCTCTATAGGAAAATCGAAAATCACAAGCCTGAACAGAAGCAGATGAGCTTAAGTTATCTGCTGCAAATCAACAGTCACGTGTTCACTTCCAAGTGATCCCTTTCTAGGGGAATAACTTCTGTATTATGAGGACCAGACTATAATTTGCACGAGTAAATTATACCAGTGCAAGCTATACAAGAGAATTTTGCTGCCTGAAAAAAGTATATATCTCTAATTGTATGGATCTGTGTATACATGTACATATGTATGTTTATGTTCTTATTAATTAGATACTAATTAGGCCAAATATTGCCAGGATGGTGAATGTAGATAAGGGAGAAGTTTGCCACTTCTTCACCAACCCCCACTTTTCTATCCATTATGCCTCTGCCTTTCTGCATAGGACCTGAGACATCTGTCTTTTCCTTGCTGATGTTGGATGAGACCAGGGTCCAGACAAAAGATAGGAAAGGGAGTGGAAAATCCATAAAAGAAATTTTTTAAAAAACTTGTAATTGTAGGGAATTTGCCTATTATAAGCCTCATATATGAGAGGATTTTTCCCTATTGTGTGTTTGGATGGGGCTAAGGGAGCTGGTAATAGAAAGGAACATATATTAAGCCAGATATAGTCATTCCCCTTTCCCTGCAGCAGACTTCAGTACTCAGCTCATCTGGCTCTTGGGAAAACTCAGCATTAGTTTGACAGGTCTGGGATGCCCTGGAGGTGAGAGGTGCTGAGCGTTTACAGTGGTACCTCCCTTCCCATGCTAAGAGGATATTTCCTCATGCTACCTTACCCTATCTGGTAAGAATTTGTAGTAAGGGAGATTGTGCCCATCTATGGTTCCCCTTATTTGTTCCTCTTCCACTTTGATTCAAATGGGAGATGCCCAGGATATTGGCACTGTGAGAGGTATGGACAGGTATGAAAGAGGAAAAAGAACCCTGACCAAAGTCAAATGATCTGAATTCAAATCCCTCCTCTTATTACCTATAAATAACCTCCCTGAGTCTCAATTTCACCATCTGTAAAATGGAGCAGTAGTAGTAGGTGAGGGAGATGTAAGACTAGATCACCTGTGAAGTCCCTTATAGCTTCAAATCTATGTTCCTGTGCCTAAATCAGATCTCCCCCTAATTCTGAAGGTTTAAAAATAATTAAGCACATTCCCTGAGAAAACCCAGAGCACTAAAAGTTCTAGCCCTTCTCTGCCACCCTCCCCTGGTGGGCCATAGTCCCTCCAACATGGCTAGGGCAAAGCCTGCAGTTATTCATAGCAATCCAAAATTTCATCTGCCATGGGGATTGTTTTTTCTAGTTATAGCTGCAGTCCTGAGAACAGTTCTTCAGCAACACTGATAGTGATTTCCAGACAGAACTGTTCCTAGTTGGTGAGTCAACATATGTGCTTTTCAGCATAATCTCCCTGGAATTGCAAGCTGGAATTTAAACTACTCTAGCCAAAATGATTTTATAATTGTAAATTAAACTGCTCTGGAAGCTTGATTCCTTTCTGTTCTGCTATAGAAAAATGAAATAGAAAGTCAGGCAAACCTTTCAAAGTCAGGCAAACAAAATGTAGTTTTGTGCTTTTGTAATTCCATTAATAAGCGAACTGGTGCTGCATTAAATCTGTACTGGAATCTCACTATCATATTACTTACTGGAAAAGAATGTAGTCTATCTTGGGACCCTTCAAAGGAGGCTTCATTATGAAGGTATCATTAAAAGGGAATTGATAAGGAACAACTAGGTGATGTAGTGGATAGAGTTCTGGGTCAGGAATCAGGAAGTTCAAATTTGGCCTCAGACACTTAATAACTGCGTGATCCTGGGCAAGTCACTTAACCCCGATTGCCTCAAAAAAAAGAAGAAGAAGAAGAAAAGAAAAGAAAATTCAATAAAGTAGCACTTAAACTCCTTAAGAGCAGGTCCTGGTTGGTTTATGTCTTTGTATCCCTAGACATGAGCAAAAGACTTTTTACATAATAGGCATTTGTTGTTGAATTCAATTGGATTGAAAGTAATATCCCATGGCATGGTCCAGAAGAATAGATTATGATGAGTTACTGATATACCTAAACTCCATTAGAGAAATTTGGAGAATTCTCTTGTCTTCTAGAAAAAAATTTAAAATAGTTGACAATCAAATTTAAGTGTGCTTTTTCGAGAGAGATATCCAAACAATCCACATTAATTAATCCAACACATGAAGCTATTCCTCCAGAACACTGGTTACATCTGTACAAGAGCAGTATATAAGGGAAAGGGGCTCTCAAGTTGATATAATCCCAGAAAAGAACCAGATGTGAAGAAGTTTTAATAGATAAACAAGACACAACATATGTGATACAGCCAATTGTCAGGAATGTGGTGTTCTTTAATCAAATTCATCCTGTTCCTATTGTCAATCTTATCAAACACAAAGGGAGGCCAAATTCCTGGAACTGTCTTGTCAACATAACTAAGGTAAATCAGATAAGGGGCAGTCAACTGGGGAAGAAAGCAACCTCAAGGAGCATTTTATTGGTATTATTCAATTGTTTCAATTAGTCCTAGGCTTTATGACTACATTTGAATAAAGATACTGCTGTGGTTTGTCATTTCCTTCTCGAATCATTTCTATAGATAAGGAAACTGGGTCAAACAGGGTTATTTGACTTGCTCAGGATCATGAAGCTAGTGTCTGAAGTCAGATTTGAAACTCTTGACTTGTGGCTCAGAGGTTTATACACTATACCATCTAGCTGCCCCTCAAAGAGCATGGCCCTGACAATTAAGAATTGGAAAATACAGAGAAGCAGGCCCAAAGTATTTAACATAAGAATTCTATGAAGAAGGACATCCAGGCTCTGCAGCCAGAAGTTGTGAGTTGACTTTGCTAAACATGTACTCTACAGGTATGGTTCACTACAATAGTACTCTGAACCCATTTTTCTCAAGAACATTTATGAGTCAGTCAACAAGCATTTATTAAGCACCTCCTATGTTTCATTGAATTATGCATACTTCTTCATCTAGCAATACCACAACTAAGTTTATATATATATATATATATATATATATATAAATATATATATATATATATATACATACATATATATATATATATATATATAAAGTGATTACTACCTGCCAGACACTGTGCTAAGCACTGGAGATACAAAGAAAATTAAAAAACAATCTCTGCCCCGGAATTGGCAAAGGAGTAGACTGGAAAAGATATCCTACAATTGACAGAATTTTAGCTGGGACTTGAAACCAGGAAGATGAAAAGCTGCTCCAAATCACTGTTGATCAGTGAAATACCACTGAAATACCACTACACACCTGCCAGATTGGCTAAGATGAAAGGAAAAGATAAAGATAAATGTTGGAGGGGATGTGGGAAAACTGGGACACTGATACATTATTGGTGGAACTGTGAATGGATCCAACCATTCTGGATGAGCAAGGAGATGAGCAGGGAAGGAATTCCAGGTGTGAAGAATATGAAAATACATGGAGTTGAGAAATGGAGTGCCTTGTTTCAAAGCAGCCAGGAGGCCAGTATCATTGAAACACAGAAGAGAATAGGAGATATACAACTATTATGGACTTGGCTCTTCTCAGCAATGCATTGATTCAAGGCAATTCCAATAGACTTGGGATGGAAAATGCCATCCTTATCCAGAGAGTGAACTATGGGAATTCCATATGAATTGAAGCATAGTGTTTTCTTTCTCATGGTTCTTTCCCTTTAATTCTGATGTTTCTTGGACAACATGAAAAATATGGAAATATGTTGATAAAATTGTACATTTTTAATCTATATCAGACTACATGCTGTCTTGGGGAAGAGGGGAAAGAGGAAAGAAAAGAAAAATTTGGAACACAAAGTCTTTTTGGGGGGGAGCATATGCTATATTCATATTTTTATTAAAGCTTTTTATTTGCAAAACATATACATGGGTAATTTTTCAACATTGACCTTTGCAAAGCTTTCTGTTACAAATTTTTCCCTCCTACCCTCCATCCCCTCCCCTAGATAGCAGGTAGTCCAATACATGTTAATTATGTTAAAATACTTGACAAATCGAATATGTGTATGCATATTTATACAGTTATCTTGCTGTAAAGGGAAAAATCAGATCTACAAGAAAAAAAATCTAAGAAGGGAAACATAATGCAAGCAAACATCAACAGAGAGCATGAAATTGCTATGTTGTGGTCCACACTCAGATCTCATAGGCCTCTCCCAGGTTGTATACGGCTTTCTTCATCACTGAACAACTGGAACTGGTTTGATCTCATTGTTGAAGAGAACCATGTTAATCAGAATTGATCATCATATAGTCTTGTTGTTGCATGTATATTGATCTCCTGGTTCTGCTCATTTCACTTAGCATCAGTTCATGTAAGTCTCTATAGGCCTCTCTGAAATCATCCTGCTGGTCATTTATTACAGAACAGTAATATTCCATAACATTCATATACCATTATTTATTCAGCCACTCTCCAATTGATAGGCATCCATTCATTTTCCAGTTTCTAGCCACTACAAAAAGGGCTGCCACAAACATTCTTGCACATGTGGGTCCCTTTCCCTCCTCTAAGATCTCTTTGGGATACAAGCCCAATAGAAACACTGCTGGTTAAAAGGGTATGCACAGTTTGATAACTTTTTGAGCATAGCTCCAAATTGCTCTCCAGAATGGTTGGATCCATTCACAGTTCCACCAACAATGTATCAGTGTCCCAGTTTTCCCACATCCCCTCCAACATTCATCTTTATCTTTTCCTTTCATCTTAGCCAATCTGGCAGGTGTGTAGTGGTATTTCAGAGTTGTCTTAATTTGCATTTCTCTGATCAACAGTGATTTGGAGCAGCTTTTCATATGACTAGAAATAGTTTTAATTTCATCATCTGAGAATTGTCTGGAACACAAAGTCTTACAAAAATGAATGTTGTCCACTTGACCCAGCAGTGTGTCTACTGGGCCATCTGGGGGGGGGGAGGGAAAAATTTGGAACAGAAAGTTTTGCAAGGGTCAATGTTGAAAAAATTACCCATGCATATGTATTGTAAATAAAGTTTTAATTTAAAAAAAATGAATGTTGAAATCTGTCTTTACATGTATTTAGAAAAAAATAAAATACTATTGAAAATTTAAAAAGAAAAAAGAATTTGAAGATATAAGATGCAAAAAGACTGGAAATGTAGGCGGGAGATAAATTATATAAGGCTTTAGAAGCCAGCCAAAAGATTTTGTTTTGATCCCAGAGGTGATAGGGAGCTATTGAAGATAATAGTGATGTGATGTGAGGAGGACCTGCATGAAAGTGATGGAAGAAATACCAGAGGACAGTGGAGAGTATGTATATATGAGAAATGCTATCAAGGTGGAAATGACAGGACTTGGCAACAAATTGGAAATGGGGGGATAAAAGTAAGTGGAGAGTTGAGGATGCCTGGATTTCAAGCCTACATAACTGAGAATATGGAGTACTTTGAACAATAATAGGGAAGTTGAGAAGTGAAGATTTTGGAGTAAAAATAATGAATTCAGTTTTGAACTTGTTGAATTTAAGATGTCTTTGAGACATCCAGATGTACAATAAGCATGTGGAGACTCAAGACTAGAGATCAGGAAGAGAGGTAAGATTGGATAAATAGATATGAGAATCATCAGCTTTGAAGAAATAACAATATGGATATTGGAATTCTCTAGCATGAGAACAAGAGTTGAGGAGGAAGAAATAAAGACTGAATTAGGACACTGAACTAACTGAGGAAAAGAGAGTATCCTGAGGTCAGAGGAAAATAGCCACTAGAATCTTGATTAGGTAGCAAATATGGATTAAATGAATCTCAGCAAAGGAGAGGTGATTGAGTGATGGAAGAAGGGGAAGATCCTGGAAATGGTCCTGGTGACTAAGAAATATTCCAATGTTTCCACCTTAATCAGGGAGGGTATTAGGAAAAGTTAGACCAGTGCTAGAAATGGTTCTCAGAGAAGGAAAGTCATCAGAAGAGTGCTAGGTATTAGTGACAGTAAGAAGACGAAAGGAGTAGGAAAGGAAAAGGTTTAAGATAAAACCAGATTTATTGCTTTTGAAGCAGGCATTCCAAAGAGTGCAATGGAAGGAGTAGGTAGCTTAAGAGTGGAAAGAAAGTTGAGGAGAATATGAAAAAAGGCTCATACATTGTAGAGTGGAGAAAGAGATTTGAATAATGAGAGCTGGGTGTTTGGAATCACTGGGAAAAGTAGGGTAGAATGGGATGGAAGTCTGCTAAGAATAAGAGCTAGCATTTACATATGTTAAGCTTTGAGAGGCCCCTCACAACTCTGACAGGTAGGTGCTTTTATTAACATTCCCATTTTACAGATGAAGAAACTGAGTCAGATGGACTCAGTTAATTAGGGTCAAACAACTAATATGTGCCTGAAGTCATATTTGAACTCAAGGCTTCCTGACTACTCTAGTTCCAGTGTTAGATTCCCTGAGTCAGAGAGCTATTTCTAGCTGATTGTTAATAGTATAGGAATGAGTAGTGATAGGTTGTCAATATTCCCCTCAGGCTCAGGGTGAAGAGCTCCCAGGGGAATTATCCTAGAAAGTTGAAAGGGTAAAGTTAAGCTCAGATGACAGAGCTGCTGAGGGGAGCACAATGTTTTCCTCCTTCCTAAGAATGCTTAGTATTTATGAAAAAATGACCTCTGTTTTGTGGAAGGAGGAAAGTTTTGTAAAGACTGCTCTTAAAGTCATTTGAATAAATGCTATCTTTAAGAGCCTGGGCTTAAGGTTAGGGAAAGTTAGCTATCTAGATTAGGTTAGCCTCCATTTAAAAGGGATCATATTTCACATCTTGGTGTCAGTATAGTACCGCTCTCTCCAAATTCATCCAGCGTATTTTCTGGGGTTTTCTTCCCACTTAGCTGACAAAAACCTGCTTTTTGGTTGAGATTTCCTTGCCTGCAATCTGGCCTGCAAAATGAGATTATCTCCTGCTTTTTTATTTACCATTTCATTTATATGTCCTCAATCAATCATAGCCAAAGCTGGAGTACTACTAATAATAACAAATCAAATATCTTCCCATCTAGTCAACTAAAGATGCACCACAGGCTCTTTGAGGTTTGGTATCAAGGGTCATTGGAAATAAGCTGTTCACTCTTCCATTAATGACTTGTTTTCACTGAAGTTTACTCCCCTGCTATGATAAGAGAGTTAAATAAAGAACTGGTCTTGCTAACTGAAAAGTTAGAGGAAACAGAAATTCTTCCTCCAAGGAATAAAATAGGTCATACACCCTTCTCACTATCAAGGTGAAAACCAGTATTTAACTTCTTCCCAACAAAATATGATTCCTCTACATCCAACCTCTTATTTCACCTTGGGTTTTTTATTTGTTTGTTTGTTTGTTTTTTTTCATAACTGCCTGTCGTTCTTCCATACATTTGCCTTATATTTACATACTCTGTGTGTTTATGTGTATATTTGTGAGTTTCAGCAAACAGTTCAGATGAAAACTGTTTTTTTAAGGATCATTCCTTTCCATAAAGCATAATATTATAAATTATAAATAGTACACTGACTCATAACATATTCAGTTTTAACTGGAAACTAGAAAATAGTTTCACATAGATTTCTACACCTATAGTCTAAGGGTTTTTCATAGTCCAATTTCTGAATGACCTCAAGATTTTAGGAAGGATTTGATTCAAAATGGTATATGGTAAGAGGAATTTGGTAAAGAGGAAAAAGCAGGAAGATCTAGATTCAAGTCAACCCATTCCCCACCTTATGCATAATGGATATCTGAAGTCACCTGACCTCCTGAACCAGCTAGCCAATTTTCTAAGACTCAAAATTAAAAAGAAGGTGCTGACCTAACACAGAGAGAAATTCCTTACCTGGGAATTCCCTATACACCTGAAATCACAATTCCAACCTCTGGCTCCTACATTTCAAAAGACAATTAAAAATTGGTAGGATGAGGATTATGGTCAGGTATCATTTACAATCCTCATGAATAGACTAGGTTGATGATAGCTTATTTTTATCACATGAACAAGCTAAGCAAATTGAAGTACTGATGAAATCGTTGATGCCATGCTTTGCTAAGTGTCCATTTTATCCTAAAACATATAATTGTAACTACAAATCTTAATCTTTGGAATTTGTTTACCTTGTAAATGTAAATCAGATTTCCAGCTTCATAGGTGTCTCATAGGTTCAGAACAAGCTTCTTAACACGTGATTCTTGCTTTAGTGAGTAATGGTATTTTTTAATGCTGCTACTATTTGTTTCTTGAATTTTTTAGTATTTGCACTCTTCACGTATCTCAGTTTTGCACATGGCATGATTTGGTGACAGACCAATCTCAGTTTCTCATTTTTAGTCTCTTTGTGTAGGAGCTAAAACCCAAAATAACGCAAAACAAAGGAAATGTGCTTCAGGTGAACAAAAAAAAGCAGGGGTAGCAATCCTTATCTCAGATCAAGTAAAAGCCAAGATAGATCTAATCAAAAGAGATAAGGAAGGAAACTATATTTTATTAAAGGGTACCACAGATAATGTAGCAATATCAATACTAAATATATACGCACCAAGTGCAATAGCATCCAAATTCCTAGGGGAGAAATTAAGAGAGATGCAAGAAGAAATAGACAGCCAAATTATACTAGTGGGGGATCTCAACCTTGCTCTCTCAGAATTAGATAAACCAAACCACAAGATACATAAGAAAGAAACTAGGGAGGTAAACCAATTGTTAGAAAAGTTAGGTATGATAGATCTATGGAGAAAGTTGAATGGAGACAGTAGGGAGTTTACTTTTTTCTCAGCGATCCATGGAACTTATACAAAAATTGACCATGTATTAGGGCATAAAAACCTCAAAATCAAATGCAGAAAGGCAGAAATAGTAAATGCATCTTTTTCAGGTCATGATGCAATAAAAATCACATGAACTATAAGGCCAGGAGAAAACAGACCAAAACTTAATTGGAAATTAAATAATCTAATCCTGAAGAATGAATGGGTGAAAGAGCAAATCATAGACACAATCAATAATTTCATCCAGGAGAATGACAATAATGAGACAACATACCAAAATTTGTGGGATATGGCCAAAGCGGTTATAAGGGGCAATTTTATATCTCTAGATGATTACTTGCATAAAATAGAGAAAGAAAAGATCAGCGAATTGGGCTTATTATTTAAAAAACTAGAAAAAGAACAAATTAAAATCCCTCAATTAAATACCAAATTGGAAATTCTAAAAATAAAAGGGGAAATTAATAAAATTGAAAATAAGAAAACTATTGAATTAATAAATAAAACTAAGAGTTGGTTTTATGAAAAAAAAAACAAAATAGATAAGCCTTTAGTTAATTTGATAAGAAAAAGGAAAGAGAAAAATCAAATTGTTAGTCTCAAGAATAAGGGAGAGCTTTCCTCCAATGAAGAGGAAATTAGAGCAATAATTAGGAGTTACTTTGCCCAACTTTATGCCAGTAAGTCTGATAATCTAAATGAAATGGAGGAATAGCTACAAAAATATAGATTGCCCAGGTTAACAGAAGAGGAAATAAATTATTTAAATAGCCCCATATTAGAAAAAGAAATAGAACGAGCTATTAAACAACTCCCTAAGAAAAAATCTCCAGGGCCAGATGGATTTACATGTGAATTCTACCAAACATTCAAAGAACAACTAATTCCAATACTATACAAACTATTTGAGAAAATAGAGACAGAAGGTATACTACCAAATTCCTTCTATGAGACTGATATGGTGCTGATAGCTAAACCAGGTAGGGTGAAAACAGAGAAAGAAAACTATAGCCCAATCTCCCTAATGAATATTGATGCAAAAATTTTAAATAAGATGTTAGCAATGAGATTACAGAAAGTCATCCCCAGGATAGTACACCGTGATCAAGTAGAATTTATATCAGGAATGCAGGGCTGGTTCAATATTAGGAAAACTATCAGCATAATTAGTTATATTAATAACCAAACCAATATCTCAATAGACGCAGAAAGAGCATTTGATAAAATCCAACACCCATTCCTATTAAAAACACTAGCGAGTATAGGAATAAATGGGCTTTTCTTTAAAATGATTAGTAGTATCTACTTAAAACCATCAAAAAGCATCATATGTAATGGAGTCAAACTAGAACCATTCCCAATAAGATCAGGCGTGAAACAAGGCTGCCCGCTGTCACCATTATTATTTAATATTGTCTTAGAAATGTTAGCTTTGGCAGTAAGAGAAGAAAAAGAGATTAAAGGAATTAGAGTAGGTAATAAGCAAACCAAATTATCACTCTTTGCAGATGACATGATGGTATACTTAGAGAACCCTGGAAACTCGACTAAAAAATTACTAGAAACAATTCACCCAACTTTAGCAAAGTTGCAGGATGCAAAATTAATCCACATAAATCATCAGCATTTTTATATATTACCAACAAAGTTCAGCAGCAAGAGATACAAAAAGAAATTCCATTCCAAATAACGGATTATAGTATAAAATATTTGAGAATCTATCTGCCAAGGAAAAGTCAGAAACTATACGAACTAAACTACAAAACACTTTCCACACAAATAAGATCAGACCTAGTCAATTGGAAAAACATTAAGTGCTCATGGGTAGGCCGAGCGAATATAATAAAGATGACAATACTACCCAAACTAATCTACTTATTTAGTGCCATACCAATCAAACTCCCAAGAAATTATTTTACAGATCTAGAAAAAATAGTAGCAAAGTTCATTTGGAAGAACAAAAGGTCAAGAATTTCAAGGGAATTAATGAAAAAAAAAAAGGCAGATGAAGGTGGCCTTGCTGTACCAGATCTAAAACTATATTATAAAGCAGTGGTCATCAAAACCATTTGGTACTGGCTGAGAAATAGAGCAGTCGATCAGTGGCATAGGATAGGATATCAGGACAATCTAGTCAATAACTTTAGCAATTTAGTGTTTGATAAACCCAAAGACCCCAGCTTTTGGGATAAGTACTCACTATTCGGCAAAAACTGCTGGGAAAATTGGAAACTAGTGTGGAAGAAATTAGGGCTTGACCCATACCTAACACCACATAC
>JAJPUD010003570.1:0-39216 GCA_023553655.1 Myrmecobius fasciatus | reverse complement strand
TTTTTTTTTTTTTTGCTTTTTGCTGAAGCAATTGGGGTTAAGTGACTTGCCCAGGGTCACACAGCTAGGAAGTGTCTGAGACCACATTTGAACTCAGGTCCTCCTGACTTCAAGGCTGGTGCTCTAACCACTGCGCCACCTAGCTGCCCCAAATAAAAGTCTTAAAATGATAAAAAAAAAAAAAAATAACAAATCTGAGACCATATACACTGGAATCATCTTCAGAGTCTCTGCCACTGGGACTATGTAACAGGTGACAACATATTTTTGTTGATGGTTGTGCTGTTTTTATCCAGACCAGTGATTTTATCAGCATAGGTAGTTCCCATGAGGAAACCTTTATTTCTTTATGAAGATTTAACTCGAAGTCTTAAAGAGTTGGCCCTGTTAACACAAGCTAGATCTGAATCTATATTTTCTTGTCTACAAGGCTAGCCCTCCATCCCTTATGCTACATAAAATGTGTTATATAACCACTTGAGAACATGTTATATAATAATAATGACCATTATGATGATGATGAAAATATTTCTGACATTTCAGATACTAAGAACCTTTGGACTAAATCTAAGGACAAAGCCATCTCACCCTTTGATGAGGGATCTTTCTAACATAAATAGCAAGCAAAATAACACAAACTCCATAAAACAAAAAGCTTATAAATTGTTGAACCAAAGCATGATCTAAACAAGGATGGAGGGGACGTAATATTTTACTGCATGTTTTCTATTCCTACACAGATTTTGGTTTCTTTCAATTAATTTGATTCAGTAAGTGTCTTACCCTTCCCTCTAAGATTTATCAATCTCACTTATGTTCAAGAAAAATGGATTCCCAGATCTCCACTTTGATTGTTGCTGAATCTTTTGGCCTGATCAGCAGGCTTAGGTCACAATCCATTGCAGTACTTATGAGTCTTAATGGAAAAAACTTCCTCTTGCCTCCTTTCTGGAATCTTTTGAAGGTAAATTCTAGAATGGTTCTTTGGTGGGTTACCTTGACAACCCCACAATGTAAAAAGGAGACATAGCAGTGCCTTTCTTGAAAATATGGGTTTAATTACTTTATGTTTGTCCAAAGGATGAATTTCCAGATGTTTCATTTCTCCTTTCTACTCTTGTTATCTGTAGTCAGGCATTTTGCTGCTCATGAATGTGGAAAGTAAAGGAAAGTATCCATCAATTTTGACATTCATAAGCTACTTTATTTAAAAGTTTACTCAAGAAGATTACAACTAATAGATAAAAAACCTAGGGGGAAAAGTTTGGATTATTATTATATTTTTAATTTCATGCAATTATATTTTTATTTCATATAATTACTCCCATTAAGAATGATTGTGCTAAAATACATTGCCATCTTAGAGTGTATCTTTGTAATGAACATTTATTGTTTACAAGTGTGAGTTCCTGAATAAAGAGCTAATCTAGAGCCATAAAGCCTTCAATCCAAGTTCTCCATCTGATCTATACCGGCTTTGTGGGCAAGTCACTTAACCTCAGTACTCTACATGTCTAACACTATAAATTGCAAAGAAGGTGCTGAACAACATTGGTATCAGGAGTCTTTTTATGCAAAAGTCTCCTATAATCAATGGAATCACAGGTTCAGTCCCTCTCCTTATATTTTAAGTCTCTTCCTTCCAAATGGTTCAAAACACTATGCAAATAATTTTACAATTAGCATTTCTAAAAACTAATTTGGCAAATGGGAACAGAAGGAAAAGATGATAAAAGTAGCAAGCATTTATATAGCACTTAAAGGCTTGCAAAGCATTTTACATATGTTATGTCATTTGATCTTCACAACTCTGTGACATTTATTGATAGTGCATAAATCTCATATCCATTTAGCACTTTAAGGTTTATAAAATGCTTTGTTTACAAAACACTGTCAGGCTGATCATCTCAGAACTGTTACTAGTATTAGAGATTGTACCAGTATTGGTAAAAGATTTAATATTAGTATTGGTATTTGTGTCAGTATTGGCATTGGTATTAGCATTGGCTTGGGAGGTAACAGGTGGCTCAGTGGATAGAGTGCTACACCTTGAATCCGGAAGGCCTGAGTTCAAATCCAGACTTTCACTAACTGTATAACTCTAGGCGAGTTACTTTACCTCTGTTTGTCTTAATCTACTGGAGAAGAAAATGGCAAACTACTCCTATATTGGTGTTGGTATTGACATTACTACTAATTTTGACATTAGTAATTGTTTATTCTTCATTTTGAGAAAGGAACAAGCTGTTAGGGGATTTGCAAGTGCATTGGATTTGAGGGAGGCACAAAGCCATCAGCCTCACACTCTCATTCAGAATCATCAAAGTCCTGTGACAGGACAAAAGTCAGGATGACTAGTGACAGTGCAGGATGCAGTGGGTAGCCTTTTCACCTTAAGATATCTGACCAACAAGGGATATGAACAGACAATTTTCAGATGATGAAATTAAAACCATCTCTAGTCATATGAAAAGTTGCTCCAAATCACTATTGATCAAAGAAATGCAAATTAAGACAACTCTGAGGTACCACTACACCCCTGTCAGATTGGCTAAAATGACAGGAAAAGATAACGATGAATGTTGGAGGGGATGTGGGAAAACTGGGACACTAATACATTGTTGGTGGAACTGTGAACGGATCCAACCATTCTGGAGAGCAATTTGGAGCTATGCTCAAAAAGTTGTCAAACTGTGCATACCCTTTGACCCAGCAGTGTTTCTACTGGGCCTATATCCCAAAGAGATCTTAGAGGAGGGAAAGGGACCCACATGTGCAAGAATGTTTGTGGCAGCCCTTTTTGTAGTGGCTAGAAACTGGAAACTGAAGGCATGCCCATCAATTGGAGAGTGGCTGAATAAATTATGGTATATGAATGTTATGGAATATTATTGCTCTGTAAGAAACGACCAGCAGGACGATTTCAGAGAGGCCTGGAGAGACTTGCATGAACTGATGCTGAGTGAAACGAGCAGAACCAGGAGATCATCATACACAGCAACAACAGTATTACATGATGATCAATTCTGATGGACATGGCTCTCTGCAACAAAGAATTGTCTCAAATCAGTTCCAATTGTTCACTGAAGAAAACCATATACACCCAGTGAGAGGGAAATGAAATATGGACCACAACGTAACATTTTCATGATCTCTATTGACATTTGCTTGCATTGTGTTGCCTTTCTCTGATTCTTTTTTTTTCTTGTAGATAGGATTTTTCTTGCATAACTTCTCAAGCATTTCAACATTATTAACATGTAGTGGACTTCCTGCCATCTAGGGGAGGGGAGGGGACTGGGGGTAAAATTTGTAATGGAAAGCTTTGTAAAGATCAATGTTGGGGAACTACCCATATATATGTTATACAAATAAAAAGCTTTAATTAATAAAAATAAAAAAAAAAGATATCTGACCAAGCTCCAAGCATCTCCCACAGCTGCCTTCATGGTCATTGGAACAAATTGTTCTCACCTTCCCATTCCACTGGGGGAAATCTTCATATGCCTAAGGTAGACACATGCCTAACTCACTGATGAGTTTGAAGCCCATTGGTTTCCCTCAACTTGGTCTAGCCATCTGCCATAGGTTTTTACCTAGATGTGGCTCCTGGAGCCACAGGTGAGAGTTGGTTGATAGGTACACATCAAAAATGGATAAGCAGGCCTAAAAAGGGCTTGATAAGCCCTTACACTGTAACCATTAGTTCTTCTGAAACACTCCATAAAACTCACTGATAGTAATATTGATGTCAATATTAGTGTTAATATTGGTATTCGTGTTGGGATTAGTATTGGTGTTAGTTTTGGCATTAATATTAATATTAATATTAGTGAAGCATAATTATTGGCATTAATATTAATATTGGTGTTAATATTACTGTTAATATTGGTATTAGTGTTAGTAATCATAATATTGTATTAGTGTTGGGATTGGTATTAGTATCAGTATTGGCATCAATATTAATATGGGTACCAGTATAACTATTGGAATTAATATTAATATTGGCATTAGTGTTAATAGTGATAGTTTTAGTATTGATATTAGTATTAGTATTAAAATTTACCTTAGTGTTGATATTACTAATACAATTGGTATTAGTTTTAGTATTTGTAGACTAGGTATTGGTTTTAGTATTAATAATAGTGTTGGTTTTATTGATATTAGTATTGGTACTAGTATTAGTATCATCCCAGTTTCACTCTTTAAGAATCTGAAGTCTGGGAAGGCTCAGTACAGGGAAGAAAGGATGGAGTTGAGATCTGCTTGTTGCCAAAGATGAGGCAAAGTCAGGAACAGGATATGCTGGCAAAGGCAGCAGCAACAGCAAGGAAACCTGTGGGTCTGCTTGTAACCCTCTCCCAGAGTTTGGGAATTGGTGGGAAAGAAAATGCTGAATGAGTGTAATAGGGATTAGAGATTAGCCTTCTCTTCTGGTGTTTATTCTTTCATTTGTAACCACATTAAACTTTATGGTATCTTGGTCTGCCAAAGACAACAGCAATTATTTTATCTCTGGCACATAATTCCTATCTGGGGAAGTTTTAGAGTTCCTGAGAACTAAAGAAAATGTCTAGTCCTCCCTCTTAACTGGTCATATGATCCGACATTTAATTCTTTTTTATCTGAATTTGTTTTCCCCATTCTTATCTTGACTTGATGTTTTCATTTTACTACATGTATTTGCTACACATGCATATAATAAGTATACAGTGTGGTTCACTGGAGATCTTGAGAGCTGGGTTTAGTTAGAATCAGGCTGGCCCTGGGTTTGAGTCTTGCCTCTAAAACATACTGGCTGAATGACTCTGGACAAATCAACTTGCCTCTCAGCCCTCTCTCCCCTCAGGCAATACTTTAAGTTTCAGAGGAGTTTCTGACTAACCTTGATAGAAGTTCCTTAATTGGAGGTTCTTATGCTAGTGAAATCACAAGTACAATCCAGAAAAGAAAATCTTCTAGAAATGCATCTATATCTGTTGCAAACTTCTAAAGCAAAGGTATTGTATCTGTTCCCTTACATAAAACTCACCACACAACCATATGAATAGAAGAATAAATGTGCTTTTCTGGTTGATGACAATGATGAAAAAACCATTAACAAATTCATTTCAACTAGCACTAGGTGCGTCCGACGTGCAAGACACATCCTCAAGTAACTGAAATGCCCTGCTTTCCTATTACCTTCCCCAACAAACACTTTTTGTGTTTTAGAATCTAAACAAGTTGGGCTCTACTTGCTTTTCCCACACACACAGCACGTACAATCTCCCATCTCCATGCCTCTATATATCCTGTCTCCCATTTCTGGAATGCTCTCTCTCCTCACTTCTACTACTGAAAAAAATTCCTAAGTCCGTTCAAGGTTCTACTCAAGTGCCTCCTCCAACATGAGATCTTTACTGATCATTCTCCAAATTGTTGGTTTTCTCATCCCCAAAATTATTTTGTATTTACTTTTTATACATTTTGTATTGATTTATTTATCTAAATGCCATGTACTCCCAGTAAAATGTCACTTCCTTTGAATCTGTAACATTGTACCCAACACCTGGTAGATACAAAATAAATGCTCACTGAACTGAACTATTAAATTGAATAATACAGAAGTTATCAGTAATGCAGTTGTTTTGTAATATTTGATATATGATCTGGTCTTGGGTTTGAAAGCATTCACACATTTTGCTGCTTTGGACTTTTATTAACCAGCCATAAGGCTTGAATCCATTACCTAGGAATTATAATATATTTTAATTTAAAATTTAATAATTATGCACAATATGCATGCTTATGCATAATTATATGGCTTTACAGAATGTGCTAATCACACTTTAACCATGAAAAGACAGCATAATACAATTATATTCAAAGTAGAATCTGAGGTTTGATGTAGGGCTTCTCTCCACTTCTTTTACTCTCATTTAATATCAAGACAGCAAAAGACCTTTTTTAAATCCAGATTCAAAATGGAGCACTAACCGCAAGCCTTTTATATGTGATATACATTTAATCGTCTGTTATGATTTCATCAATGTATGTGCTTTTTCTACTAATACATATTATAGCCTCCTATAGACCTGAATGGATTCGTTTAATTAACAAGCTGCTATAACCAAAAAAAGAAAAAATTCACCATTTGAGCCTCTCAGAAGTTAGCTGAATTATGCCTCAAAGAACTAGAGCAGAGTACTCAAAGTATTTCTTTCTCAATTGCAAGGACCAAGCCTTAATAAACCCAGAGTTGTCTCTACATTTTCTGTGATAATTTTGGCTCCTTTTTGAAAATATTAAATTATTTATTTTATTTTTCAATTTTAAAAATTAATCTGTTCCTTACACTGAGAAATTTTTAAAACTCAATACATATCTGTATGATTTGTAAAACAAACTCCCTCATTAGTTATGTCTGAGCATATATGTTTCTTTCTGCATCTTAAATTCTTCATTTTTTTGTCAGAAGGTAAGTATTTCATCTTCATTCTTTTGTACTGACATTTTTTATATGATTGTTGAGATGGCAGCCTGGATTTCATCTTTTGAAAATTGTATATATCCTTTCAGCATTTATTTATCAGGAAATTTCTCTTCCTCTTTTGAATTTTAATCATTTTCTTAAGCACCTTGAAAATGAAACCTTTATTGGAGAAATTTGTACAAGGATTTTCTCCCCAATTTTAATAATTAAGTTTGTTTGTATAAAACTTGTAAAATTTTTATATAACCAAAGTTGTCCATTTTATCTTATACTATTTACTCTAACATTATTCATGAACTCTTCTATTTATAGATCTAAAGGTAATTTTTCCCTTCTTTTTCTAATTTGTTTATGATGTGACCTATATGTCACCCATTTATTCATTTAGAGTTTATATCAATATATGGTGTAAGATGATGATCTAAACCTAATTTCTGCCAATATTTTTGTCAAATAGCTCTTCTCTTAATAACTCTCTGTCTTTGGACTTACCAAAAGCTACATTATGCTACTATTTTTGTTTACTTAGATATATGATGTATTTAATTTACTCCCCTGATTAATCACTCATTTAAAAAAAATCAGACCAAATAGTTTTAATATTACTGTTTTATAGTACAGCTTGAGATCTGATATTGAAAGCCCTTCCTTTAAATTTCTTTCATTATTACTTAAAATTTTTGACTTTGTGCCCTCCATATAAATTTTATTGTTATTTTTCCTCACTCTATTCTTTTAGGAGTTTGATACAGCTCTGAATAAGTGAATTAATTTAGATAGTATTTTTATTTTTATTATGTTGACAATCTATCTGTGAACAAGTAAATTTCTCCAATTGTTTGGATCTGTTTGTTATAAAGAGTGCTATAGTTAAATTGATAAAATTCCTGGGCAAGTTTTAAAAGAATACTTCCAGATACTTCTATGATTTACTTTGGATGGAATTTCTTTTTCTAACTCTTCTTGGTCATATATATAAATGCCAATTCTAGTTATACTTTTATTTGTTTTATTATACCTATGATTTTCAAACTTGAATACTTAAAAACCATGATCTTTTTTTTCAAACATATTGACTATGGAAAATGGGTTGGGTGTTGTTATTTCTATTTTTATTTGTGTTTTGTGAGCAGTGAGAAAGATAAATACCTAAATCTTTCCTTGTATAACTCTCAAAGACCTATATTTTTAAAATAATTTGCCCATTCTGTCATAAGACTTCATATCAGAAGAATATTACAGAATACTTCTTTCAAGTAAATAATTCCTTATTTTTTCCTTTGGTCTGTATTGTAGTCATTGAAAAAAAAAAAAAAAAAACAACCACACATAAAACAAATAATGTTTGAAGTTAAAGACTTCTGTAGCTATCATCTTGAAGAAGAGTAAACCAAGGACTTGATTGTTGAGCTAATCCTTGCCAGTTCACTTAGTCTGCCTAGCAAAAAGTGTTAAATACATTTTTAAAGATTATATTCAGAAATAAATCAATAAATAAAAAATTTTAAAGACTATATTTAGATACCTAATTCACAAAATGGCAATATGATATAGTAGATATAGATCTAGGCTAGGTCCCACTTATAACACATACTAGCTCTGTATATATATGATCAAGTCATGTAACCTCTCAGTGGCCCAGGCAACTTTGTAAAAACAAACCTAACTTCGTTGTTAAGAATTATTTTCTTTGAGCTCCCTACATTGATGAAATCAGATCCAATACTGATAGTCAGAGGAATTCTTCATTACAGGATTTTGGTTGAATGTCAACTATCATACATAATTAATTATATTCTAAATTACATTATAATCTTTTTTGTACTGCCTTCAATAACAAATTCAACTAACATCCAGGTCCTGTCAAATTTCATTTCTATAAGGGTCCACATATATGCAATATGCCACATTAGAGACAGCAAAAAAATAGCTGAATTTTAAATGAGCAAGCTTTTTTCCCTCCCAATTCCCAAGGTGAGCCTTAGATCACCCTTTATCATGATGTGCTTTAGGTAATTTGAGATGTTCAAGGTATCACTTTCGTCAAGTATCAAGAAAGCAGGAAATGCAAGAATGCCTACAAAGTGCAGAAATGTGAGCTGCTTATGTCCTACAAAGACTAAACTAACTTCAAGTTTAAACTCTAAAAGCTGTTTCCAATCCATATTATTTCATTTCACACTAAATTTATTTTTTGCAGAGGGGTAACTTAGGTGATGCAATGATGTCAGGAAGACTTGAGTTAAAATCTGGCCCCAGTCACTTACTATCTGTGTGACTCTGATCAAGTCATTTAACTGATATTTCCCTCAGTTTCTCCAGCTGTAAAATGGGAATAATAGTAGTAACCTACCTCACAGAATTATATAAATAAAATGAGATAAATATCTGTTTAATATATTTAGCTCAGTGTCTGGAATATAATAGTGCTATATAAATATTTATTGTCTTCCTTCCTTCCTTCCTAGCTCTGTGACCTTGAGAAAACCATTTGCCTATTTCTCTTTGCCTCAATTTTCTCATCTGTAAAAATGAGGATAAGAATAGTGCCCATTTCTCAAGGTTCTTGTGATGATCAAATAAGATGTGTGCAAAGCACAATGTACCTAGCGCATTTTTTTTCACAGGATTAGTAACAATTGGCCCACTCAGTCCAAAGGCAAGGGCTCCCTCTCCCACCTAAGGAGTCTCAGCTCTGAACTAAGTTCTGACAACATAAAATGTCCATTTATGATTATTGAAACATTATCTTTATTTGTAATATATTATTGATAGTATATTAGAGATTCCTAAAGAATTAACTAAAAAAACTTATTGAAATCATTTTAATAATTTTCATAAGTATCAGTTAAAGTAAACTCACAAAAATCAACCTTCCTATATATTACTAATAAAACTCAGCAGAAAGAGACAGAAATACTACAGAATAAATATATTATCAGAGTGTCAACTTAAGACCACATACTTAGAATCTTATATGAATATAACTAAAAATGCTCTTTATAGAAATAAATATTTAAATACATATAAAAGATACATTGTTTCACATCAATGTAATAAAATTGGCAAAACTACCCAAATTAATTTATAGATTCAGCATTACACCAATACAACAAAAGTAATTACTTTAATGAACTAGAAAAAATAATAACAAAATTAATCTGTAGTAACAAAAGGTGAGAAATCTCAATAGAAATAAAGGGATGGGGGAGTGGGGAAAGGAATGAAAGAAGACTAGCATTACCAGATCTCAGACTTTGATGTAATGAAGAATCATCAAAACTATTTGGTACGAGATTAGAAAACAACAGAAAAGTTGGTCAATGGACCGAACTAACTAAGCAAAACTTAGAAACAATCAAACATAGTAGTTCTAGTATTCAGTTAGGCCAAAGATACCAACTACTGGATTAAAGATTTCCTACAAAAATTCGGGAAAACTGGAAAGCAGTTTGGCAAAACTTCTTACTAACTTACTGGAAGTTTTGGCTTTCAAAGCCCAGGAGCATACACCTGGTTTTTGAAGAAGAAAGCCCATTATAACCAAGGCTCTAAGGACTAATAGGCTTACTTTTTGAGTAAAGGAAAGTGTTTCGCCTTTCTCATTCTTAGAATTGAGTGCACATATAGCTCTTAGTACAAATAGAAGTAATGGAATGGCAGGAAGAATTGCAGTGCTTCCCAGGGCTCCTGAAATATGGTGTTTATAAGGAAGTGATTAAGGACTAGCCTACAAAATTGCTAGTAAACTATATTTTAGTATTCAGGATCAGGAATAAGGACCTTTATGAGGGACTTTGAGAATGAATCCCCGAAGGTAAGACTAATATTTACATCATTCTAGCTATAAAATCAAGAGACCATAATTCCAGGTATTTGGAAAAGTGAGGACTGACAAATATTCAAGGGCCTACTAGAAACAGTAGCTAAGTTATTTTGCATCAGAAAACCCCCAGGAGATCTATAATAACTGTTTCCAACAGAGATTGTAAAAGGACAAGTCACCAAAAGAATGAAATCTTGCCTAGATGAAGGTGAATTAAATACCTCTTGTTGGTTCACAATTGTGGAGTCTAAGCATAGTGAGTATATATAACCTAGGAATATGATGAACTCTTGTTAATTTATGGCAGCCTCTATGCCAGTTATTGTAAATAAGGACTAATTGTGTTGTGCCATAGTTCCATGTCTCAGTTTCCCTCAATTGCTCTGTTTTAGTTTCTCTTAATTGGTCTGCCTCAGTAGCAACCTCCCCACACACACACTTCCTGACCATCAGAAATAATTGGGCTAGCATTCCAAAGGAGTCATAAAACCTCCAGATGGTCCATCTCAACATACCCCTTATCTTTTGGCTTCATACTTACTGTCTCCCAGTTCCTTTCCCAGGCTTGTCACACTTCCTCTACCCCCTTCCTGTCAAAACTGAATTAAGAGTCATTTCCTGGAATTCCAATCCCCCCCAGTGCTCTACCCCTCCTGCTCCATGAGCTCTTTGTTCCCCTGAGAGCCCTGAGTCCTATAAGAATCCTGTAACCAAACTTACTATTTGCTGGACCTACTTGAGATCCAGTCTGCTGGCATGTTTGCCAGCCTAAACTCTAAATGGATTGTGTGCTTTGAGATAAGAGTCCCAGCAGTCCTGATCCATAGCTATGGATTCAAACTCTCAATTACTGTCAATAAAATATTAACTAATCTCCAATGTGTGATACTGCCTCAGCTTCTCCCTGAGCATTACAATTGTAGTCTAGAATAAGCTAATGACACTTTTCCAAAGCCCATAGGGTTTAAGCCTTGTATATTTCCTTAAGATTTTTTTCAGTGAGGAAGAGAATTTATTACTTCAAAGCTTCATAAATGAGGGACAGAGTTGCTGAGAACCTTGGGAAAGGAAAGGCCTTCTTGGCTTTGGCAGGAAGAGAGGATATACATAATTCTAGACTTTCTTGAAGGTGTTGGAGGGAGAAAAGATTTTGAGAGGATGCCAACAAGTATAAGGGCTGGAGCTTTAATATCTCTCTGATTTCCATCTTGATTCACTAGAGAATGAGAGAATTTTCCCTTGGGTTAGATTAGAAACTCTTGCTCTGATGAGCAAGGTTATCTTGCTCCAAGAGGAAAAGCTCATTCATATTGTCTGGTATATTCCAATCTGTATAACTTCTCTGATTTCTGTTTGTTACTGGGTTGAATAACTAGATCTATTTGTTAAGTTCATCACCAATTGTGATGGTCTTTGTATATCTAGTGTTTTGTAGGAAAGGAGTCAATTCTTTCAATATATCATAATGTATTAATTCCTCTTTAAGGGATTAATGACATAGGAAGTTCCCTCTACATATTATCTAGTATATTCCAATATGTATAACTTTTTTGATTTTTCTTTGCTTTTGGATTGAATAAATAAATTTATTTGTTAAATTCATCATTAGTTGTGATGGTTTTTGTGTAATTAGTATTTGGTTGGGAAAAAAAATCAAGCCTTTGGATATATCTTAGTGTGATAAAAGTAAATGATACTTTGTTTCCCTATAACTGCGAGGGAAAAGAGGTCTTCAAGGACTTCCTTGCAAAAAAAATATTTCATGGACAGAATGTTACTAGTTCAGCCATGTGTGGTCTAAACTTGTAAAATTAGGACAAAGGTAAAATATCATAACTAAAAGCAAATACTTAATAAAGTAATGAATATTATATTTTGCACCCCAGGCAGAGCTAAAGTTAATGCACACACAACAAATGATAAGAAAGGAGGAACTCATCATGGGGAAAGATACAATAGGCATTTTCAGAAGCTGCACATCCCTTAGTACACAGTCAGTAGGGAAGTGAGGGAGGGACCTTGACGCTGGAATAAGGAATAAAAAGCTTGCTCTCAATTCTGTAAGGTGTGCCTATTCCATAGGACACCTGTTTTTGCAAATGCATAATAAATTTAGCTTTTAACTTAACTCCTTCTGAATCTAATGGAGCTGTTTTTCACATTGTGATATTTTCTTTTAAAGGAAGATGTCTTGAACTTTTTCTTCTATTCTAGCAACATCTGTTAAATATTATCATCTTTCTCAGGAAAGCAGAGTAAGATGACTTCTTAGCCCTAAACTCCTGCTTCCCTCTAAGAAAGAATCAAAAACACCTTTGGACCAGGGATGTCTATTTGCACTTCCCTTCAAGCCATATTTAGACAAATCCATGTGGGCACACACAGAACCTACATGGGCAGCATTCATATGCTTTGATGCCCAAAGGCTTATTGAGCACTAAGTCCCAGTAATACATAAGCAACTGCCTTTAATATTAATAGCTAACATTGCTATAGTGTTTTACAACTATTATCTCATTTAATCCTCACAATCCTTGGTTGTTAAGTTTTATTATTATTCTTATATTATAGAAAGGTTAAGTGACTGTTATTTTAAGTGGATTTCTGAATCCACAATGAGTGGCCACTTTGAGGATATTACAATTCTAGAAGCCTAATCGTCATTCAGTCTGGCCATCCATAGAGCCCTACCAAAAATTCCAATCCTTTCTTACATTTCTGAACTGTAATACAAAATACAGAAATGATGGGCTTTTAGTTAGGGATGATGCTCACTCAACAAGGGCCAGTAAAAATATATTTGCCTAGAATTTCATGGCCAGAATTTCAAAAAGAGACAAGATAGCGCTTGCCCTCAAGCATGTTATACTCTAATGAGAGAGACAACATACAAACAAATATATACAAAACAAACTCTATACCATATGACAGAAAATAATTAGCAGCTAGATGGCATAGTGGATAGAGCTTGGAATCATCTTCATTAGTTCAAATCTGACTTCAGACACTTAATAGCCATGTGAGATCCTGAGCAACTCACTTAACTGTCTGCCTCAGTTTCCTCATCTGCAAAATGAGTTAGAGAAGGAAATGGCAAACCACTCCAGAATCTTTGCTAAAAAAACCCCAAATGGGATCATGAAGAGTCAGACATGACTGAAAAATCAACTCAACAACAATAACAGAAGGAAAAGCACTAGAATTAAGAGGAATTGGGAAAGACTTCCAGTAAAAGAAGAGATTTTAGTTGAGACTTAGAAGAAGCTAAGGAGGCCTGATGCCAAAGAGAGTTCAACATAGAGGAAAGAATAACAGAAGAGTATCAATAATTTGTGAAACAAGAAGAGGGCCAACTCTCATTTCTAAAATATATAGAGAACTGTCTCATATTTATAAGAATTCAAGCCATTCTCTAATCAATAAATGGTCAAAGGATATGAACAATTTTCAGATGATGAAATTAAAACTATTTCTAGTTATATGAAAAGGTGCTCCAAATCATTATTGATCAGAGAAATGCAAATTAAGACAACTCTGAGGTACCACTACACACCTGTCAGATTGGCTAAAATGACAGGAAAAGATAACGATGAATGTTGGAGGGGATGTGGGAAAACTGGGACACTGATCCATTGTTGGTGGAGCTGTGAACGGATCCAACCATTCTGGAGAGCAATTTGGAACTATGCTCAAAAAGATATCAAACTGTGCATAGCCTTTGACCCAGCAGTGTTTCTATTGGGCTTATATCCCAAAGAAATCTTAAAGAAAGAAAACAGCCCCACATGTGCAAAAATGTTTGTGGCAGCCCTTTTTGTAGTGGCTAGAAACTGGAAGCTGAATGGATGCCCATCAATTGGAGAATGGCTGAACAAATTATGATTTATGAATGTTATGGAATATTATTGTTCTATAAGAAACAACCAGCAGGATGATTTCAGAGAGGTCTGGAGAGACTTGCATGGACTGATGCTGAGCAAAATGAGCAGAACCAGGAGATCATTATACAGGGCAGCAACAATATTATATGATGATCAATTCTGATGGACATGGCTCTCTTCAACAATGAAATGTTTCAAACCAGTTCCAACTGTTCAGTGAAGAAAGCCATATACACCCAGAGAAAGGGATATGAAATGTGGACTACAACATAATATTTCCATGCTCTCTATTGATGTTTGCTCCCATTGTGTTTCCTTTCTTAGATTTTTTTTTTGTAGATACAATTTTTCTTGCACAACAATGATAAGTGTGTAAATCTTTTTTTTTAAATAAACTACTCTCTGATAGAAAGAGATAATAATGATGAGGTCCTGAAACAAGTAGGTGGGGTTGGCAGAGAAAGCCTGAAGTTCTAATAAAATTACTCCCTGAGGCAAGCAGGGAAGAGCACTGATGGGGATCAGTTTAACCTTATAGTCCCACCTTCTGTGGAGGTCTTGGGAAGCCCCACCTTTCTTTGTCCAGCCAGAAATCCAGCTTATGTCAAACCCCTGAGGTTAAATTTCCCCTATAAATCTGTCCATGGCCCATGCCATCTTTGCTGAATCATTTTGGGGGTTATAGCCAACACTTTGCCTCCTGATGTCTTCTCATTCCCCCACCATGCCCATAGTATCTTTCTCCTGCTATAGCTAACTAATTCTTTTAGAGTGCTAAACTCCTCTATGGATTTAGCCTGCCAACTAAGGGCATACTCCAACCTCATGGGGTGTTCCCTTTCTCTTGGTTAATTGTAAGTTCCACTACAGAATTTGTCTTTTCCATTGTTAATTGTTATATGCTCACCCAATTTTACACTATATTTACCATTCCTGATGTCTGTTATACCTTTTCATGTTGTCTGTAACTTATTCTCCTAAATAGATCTACCTTTTGCCAAAGAGAATGGCTATTGTGAATTCTTCACATGACCAAACCCCAACATTTAATGCCTGCATCAACCTCTAAACCCTAAACACATCAATAGTCTCATTAAGTAATAATATTTTAGTTATTTGCAAAATATGTTTCTCAAACAATCCTTCCATAAGTATCTATTAATTACTTGCTACATACTAGAAATAGGCCCAGGATAGAGGCATTCCAAACTAAATAATAATATTTTTTATAGTTTACAAAATGAGTTCCTCAGTCAGTCCACTAGTAGCCTAGCCTGAGTAATTGAGAAGAACATCTTTGAGTTAGTGCCAGACAAAGAGGATAGGTAGCTAGGTGGTCTAGTAAATAGAGTATTCATGAAGAGAGTATTCTTCTGGAGTCAAAAAGACTCGAGTTTAAATCTGCCTTATATATTTAGTACTTGTATGATTCTGAGCATGTCATGTAACTTCACTGTACCTGTTTCTTACTCTGTAAAGTGGGAATTAATAATAGCACCTACCTTCCAAGGTTGTTGTGAAGACCAAATGAGAAAATAATTGCAAAGTATTTTGTAAATCTTAAAGTGTGATTTAAATTCCAGCTATTATTAGAGAGAGCTAACATGGAAATCAGGAAAACCTGAGGTCAAATTTTACCAAGCTGCATGACCACAAATTGCACAACCCAACTTATATGTTGATTAACACTGGTGTATGACTTTTTTTTTTTAACAACAACAACAAAAAAAATAGGTCAGATCTAAACATTGAATACCAAAAGACAGAATTCTCCCAGGATTGTATAATTTCAAGAAAGAGAGAGAGACACACAGAGACAGAGAGAGACAGAAAGAGAGAAAGAGTAACAGAGAGAGAAAGAGACAGAGACAGAGACAGAAAGAAAACTGATTCAAGAAGGTTTCCACTTTAGTCTCAGTGATAAGGTTTGAGGTCCTGAATAAGTAGGTGGGAGCAGTGGAAGAAAGCCTGAAGTACTGATAAGATTATAATACTCCTTGAGGCAAGCAGGAAAGGGTACTGATGAGGATCAGTTCATCCTATAAGGATTATAAATCCCAAGGAAGTCTTGGGAAACCTCACTTTAGTATATCCAATCAGAAAAATGAGTTTTAAATTTTCCCTATAAATCTGTTCATGGTTTTTGCCATTGTTAAGTGGAATCTCTTATGTGTGTGAGTCTTGGTAAATTTTTATTATTGAATACAACTTCATAATATAAGAATTAATTGCATCCAGTCCTAAACTGTGATTAATAAAATTTGCTATTTGAGATAAAATCTCTTTGGACTATAATTGATATTCTTTTGAGATGTGATCCTGAACTGTTACAGATGCAAGTCTGTATTTGGGGAAGAGCTGAGAAGACAACCTTGGCTTTGCTTAAGGTGGAATCCTTCTGGCTCAGTTTCCCAATTGTGTTCCTTTGAACAGAAATGTTTTCCACCTGATTATTCTGATTTTGGTTATGAGGTGAAATTGTTATTGTATAAGTGGTTGTCAATTATGACTCTAACCTGAAGTCAAATAGAAGTAAGGATGCTTTATCCTGTCATATATGTGCCTTTAGATTTCAGCCTGAAGGGCTAGTTTGATGCCATTATAATTATGTCCCTGCTTTATCCTCTTTTAGCAAATTTCCATAATCAGAACAAGTGTTTAATTGAAGCCATGAGCACAAATACGTAAGATCTTGCTGGTTTCAATCTAAAAATATGTTGTCACTGATACATTGTTGGTGTAACTGTGAACGGATCCAACCATTCTGGAGAGCAATTTGGAGCTATGCTCAAAAACTTATCAAACTGTGCATACCCTTTGCCCCAGCAGTGTTTCTACTGGGCCTATATCCCAAAGAGATCTTAAAGGAAGGAAAGAGACCTACGTTTGTGGCAGCCCTTTTTGTAGTGGCAAGGAACTGGAAACTGAATGGATGCCCATCAATTGGAGAATGGCTGAATAAATTATGGTATATGAATGTTATGGAATATTATTGTTCTGTAAGAAACAACCAGCAGGATGATTTCAGAGAGGCCTGGAGAGACTTGCATGAACTGATGCTGAGAGAAACGAGCAGAACCAGGAGATCATTATACAAGGCAACAACAAGACTATATGATGATCAATTCTGATGGACATGGCTCTCTTCAACAATGAAATGTTGTCATTCTATCTTAAATAATTAGGTAAAAAAGTATTTGGCCTAGTCATCTACCTGTTACTAGATGTATATGTCTATATGAAATAAAGTCCTTCAACATATAATTGTCTTGGGACCTCATTTATTCTATTGGTTATTGAAATTAAATATGAAACATCTTCAGTGTAATTTGGAGAAGAGAATTTTAATGCAATCAGTTTTCTTAGAGGGATGTAACTTATGGAGTATTTTTGTCACATAAGTGAAAAAGTTAATTTTATTCATTTGACAGGTGTGGAAATAATGTCTGTGTCCTATAGTTTTCTTATAAACATCTTATTTGATATGTACTATTCTGGAATCAAGTACTTAAGTACACTTCCAAGTCTTTAATTATAATTGGAGTAAAATCAACTTCTTATAAGTAAATTCATTTATGTAACCATTGAACCTAGGAGTGGAAAGCATCTAATTGCAAGAGATGTTATTCATGATTTCATACCAACTGAAATCTCTTCATTTTCTCCACACATGTCTTTTCAAGTGACCCCTTTACTATTTACAATGCTACTGTCCCTAACCCTCTTCTCATTATATTTGTTTCTTCTAGCTTCTAGCTAATTCACCTTGAAATACTGATCCTGAAACCCACACCAACAGGACACTGCTTTAACCAGCTTCCAAGACCTGGAGCTCATCACTCCTCCAAGTGGAGCCCTTTAAGGCAGGCTCAGCTCTACATCCACTTCCCAATTTGAAGCAATTATAGAAGAAAAAAGACCATCCTGTCCACTAAAAGAAGTGGGGAAATGTAGGGGACATGTTGGATCCTGACTTTGAGTCCTAGGTTATCCTCTGAAAATTACTAACATAAGCATTTTATAAAATCACTGATATAAGCATGTTTAGATTTGCTAAGGCTGCAGAAGGAAGTTACTTCCCAAATAACTCTTCCTTGAACCTAGCAACCACAGTGATGTTCTGATTATTTCTGTTTTCAGTAGGTCCTGTGGCTAGGCTACTATCTAAAAAGATGCTGTTTCTAATAATCTCTGCATTAGTGTAGAAATTTTAGTATTCTTAATATGGCTTAGAGCCAGAATTATGGTATATAAGCTTTCTTCCCCCTGACTCTAATTGTCAACTAGTTATCCATGCTACTTGTCCTGACTGCTTCCGCAAAATAAAGCTTTGACTCAGAGAATTCTGTGTGAATGTTCTTACTCCAGCTCCAAACCAATCACTCTCCAGCAGCATCATTTCTGTGGGATCCCTATTGGGCTTATCCTAACACAGTGTTCTCTTTTGCCTTTTCTCCACAATATAATCCACTTATTTACAACAAACACTGAGGATACAATTTAAAAATCGTTTTATCCTATCTATATCTGAAAACAAAACCCACTAAAAAAGTACAGATAGAAAATAAGACAAATAATAAAAGGGAGAAGGAAACTCCTAAGCATAAGCAATTCCAGTTTGCCCAGCATTGAGGAGAGAAAGGAATAGGAAAAATGAAGTGACCATATATGCACTAGGTTCCAGTGTGGTAGCAAATTCTGTTCAAACAAGTCTCTTCAAGTGAGTGAGCCAGATAAGGCTTCACTTGCACATGATTTCATTAAGTTCAAAGTAGCAACACCCTTTACTATAGCAAGACTTTCCTGTACTGGAATCCACATCCCAAGAATCCAAAATTTCTGAGATTCCCCAATCCCAATTGGCTTTTATTTCCCAAAATCCTTCAGCCCCTACTTCCAGTTATATTCCCAGCAGCTCCTTTCCCTATAAATGTCTACAGCAGGTAAGGAATGTGTTATTATCATCATTTTGAAAATGACAAAACTGATGCTCTAAAAAGTTGGATTGTCACATGGTTTCACAGCTAGTGAACATTATAGCCAAGCCTCTCATTCTGTCATGCTGCTTGTCAATAAAGAAAAATTCAACTTAGCAAATTCCATAGCTTCCAGTAGAATGGAAGTGAAGGGAAAGATACCAGTGACTACACAAAAAAGGACAGAGACAAATGTCCCATTAATCAGTGATATATGTGATTATCCTCCTTTGGCAGCTCCTTCTCTAAATATAGTATGGGTATAGAAACAAATCTAAATGACCTCTGCTAACCAAATCACTGCTAGCAACCAAAGAGAGAAGAGTACAGCAACCATCACATGTAGAAACATGCCCACAAAATAACACAGCTGGTGGGTCTAATTTTAAGATCCTCATCCTTGGCAGCCTCATTTCACATGGATAATTGCTTGAAAACAGGTGTGATTTCATATTTACTGTTTCAGGCTTCATTCATCATTTTGGCCTATTGTTTAATTGCAGGCCCATCCTAGTATGTCAGATTCACCTGCATCCTCCAGGAAAATGTGCCATCATAATCATCTTATGATAGAACTTGTAAACTGCTCCATGTTTAAAAGTTTGTGACACAAGTTTGTGCACAAAGGTACACTAGAAAACACTACCAGAAATTTTACATTTTGAGGAAGTAAAGGTGAGGGGGCTGAGAATGGGAGATGTTGTTTACTATTATACCAAGAGAAAGTTTTTTAGTGAATCATTTGTTCTCTACTAGTTTCCTCATGAGGAAATTGGAGATTAATATCTTTGTTTCAAGTGGATAGAGCACTGGCTGTAGAGTGAGGAGAACCTACATTCAAATTTGGCCTCAGACACTTACTAGCTGTGTGACTCTTGCCAAGTCACTTAAGCCTGATTGCCTCAAAATTAATAAGTAAGATGCCTTAGCTCTAAGGCTATCTTAGTAAAAAACTGTCTACTCCTTGAACAGAAGAAGGCTGGAGTTAAAGGATTCACTAGACTAGAGAATCCTTTTTCCATCAAGTCAATAGAAATTGAACCCTAAAGGAAGATTTCCAACTCCTAACCTTTCTCCGTGCCTTAAAGGTGATTTTCATCCTTCAAAAGGTCAAAGAATCAACAAAGTAAATTTTATTCTGAACCTGATTCTGATCTACAAAGAAGGACCAATTAGTGAAGCAGAAATTATGAGAACTTTGGAGATAAATGGCCATTTAGAATTTGTAAAAGGGGATTTTTTTTTGACATATCCCCCTGATTACCATGTGTGATCCTGTACAAATTTCTCTTTTATTAATATAGCTTTTTCTTTTCAAAATACATGTAAAAATAGTTTTCAACATTCACCCTTGCAAAACCTTGTGTGCAATTCTTCTATACATATTTCCACAGTTATCGTGCTGCACAAGAAAAATCAGATCAAAAAAGAAAAAACTGAGAAAGAAAAAATCAAGCAAACAACAACAAAAAAAGGTGAAAATACTATGTTGTGATTCACATTCAGTCCCCACAGTCCTCTTTCTGGATACACATGGCTTTCTTCAACTGTGCAAATCTCTTAATCCTATTTGCCTCAGTTTCCTTATCTGTAAAATGAGCTGGAGAAAGAAGTGACAAACCCCTCTGCCAAGTAAATCGAAAATGGGAACACAACTAAAATTAACAAACCCTTGATTAACCCTTGATTTTGGAAGAATCAATGGGTATTAAGAAAAGATAAGCAGGGTCTCAAAGTACAACTCAAGAGGGAGAGTCAACCCAGGAAGAATGGAAAATTCTTAAGAATTAAATTTCCAAAATACACCAAAGAAACTCTTTTGATGGAAGGGAGGGAAAATCTTCCACAGAGATCTGTGTAGAGGGAAAGGAAAGCCACTGATTACCATAGATTTTCAAAAGGCATCTTCAGAAGATGGAAGCAAGAACAAATAATGGAAGATGAATACAAATGAGTGACTCAGTTCTCTAAGAATAGTCTTAGCACACTCAGAATGAGCTGAGGTTGACAGGAATACTAAGCCTAACAATAAAGGGGGAAGGAGGATAAATTTAGCTTAATATGGAAAAGTAGGAGGATAAAATAAAGGAAGGACTGTTCTTCAGATTGGATGGGAAGATAATAATAGGGGAAGGAGAGATGGTATAACCATTGTTGCTATATCATTCAGTTGTATCAATTCTTTGTGACCCCATCTTCCTAATTTCAGGCCCCAAATTCTATCATTTCTCAATTATTTTACTTTTTTCTGTTTGCCCCATTTCTATTTGTGTTTCACTTCCCTTTGGACTTATCCATCATGTCATATTTTCTTCTTCTACCCCCTTTTCCATTTCCTTCTGTATGTTTTCTTCTCCCATCAGATTGTAAATGGCTTGCATTCAGGCACATTTTTATTTTATTTGAATCACTATTCTTCAGTACACTGCCTGTCACACCTTAGATCCTCAATTTATTTACTGACTGACAAACTGTTACAGAGAAGATAACCTGCCCAGAGACTCACTCAATTTCTGGAGCTTATTTTGAACTCAGGCCTTTGTGAGTCCAGGCCCAGCTTTGTAGGCACCTCAAGGCAGGGAAGGGAATGAAGTTTTCAAACTATTGGTCAATGAACTTGAGCTCAATTCCTAGCAAAATTTTTAAATATGCTATTAAAGAGATGTTTAGCGAATATTGCATTTCATAAATAACCCAGGCATGTGAACAACTGCTCCTTTATGATACTCTATCACCACATCAGCTGTGATATAATATGAGATTCAGGAAAGCACAAGTGAGGTGCAAAATATTATGAAAATCACAATAAGCCATTCTCCCTGCCAAAAGATACCTTTATTAATGAGTAAAGGCCTCAAACAAAATCCAAATATGATTTTATGCCATATTT
This sequence comes from Myrmecobius fasciatus, assembly GCA_023553655.1. Taxonomy (NCBI): domain Eukaryota; kingdom Metazoa; phylum Chordata; class Mammalia; order Dasyuromorphia; family Myrmecobiidae; genus Myrmecobius; species Myrmecobius fasciatus. Next base: position 17,168 of record JAJPUD010003570.1, on the reverse strand, counting down.
TGAGAAGGGACAATTTTTATAGACAGAAAGAAAGGAGAGAAACCAAGAGAGAGTTGGGAAGATAAGAGATATTTTGAAAGAATCTGAGAATAGTTGGGGAGATATTTTGAAGGATAAAATTGGGGAGATGCTTGAAGGATAAGATCAAGGGGAGTAGGAGAAAAATGCTTAAAGGATAAAATCAGGGAGAGGTTGGAGAGATGTTTCATGGATAAGGACAAAATCAGGGAGAACAAGAATACTTGAAGGACAAAGTTAGGGGAGAGTTGAAGAAACAAAGATGGGGATATTTAGGGAGATGGTCTCAGAGTGGATTAAGGAGAAGTTAACTTCTTAGGGAGAAGTTAACTGGCTTGAGTTCCCATCAGCTGGAGTCCTCCACATGCTGCTACTGTGGGGGTTCTGGTTAAAAACAAAATTGGAAGTTTTGAATCTGTGGTTTCAGAAATAGAAGAACAGAAACAGATTAGGAATTTTGAGGAAGACTCAAGTTTATGCCACTTTGTATCTGCTCCCCCTGACTCTTTTCAACCCCTGACAAGATACTCCCTGGTTCCTCCCCATTCTCCAGCTTTCCTGACTCCTTTTGTGTATTATCTTTCCCTTTAGATTGTTAGCTCTTTGAGGGCAGGTACTCTTTGTTCCTTTTTCTTTCTTTCACTTTCTCTCTTTTTAAAAAAAAATTTTTAAGACACCTTAAGGCAGAAAAGAGAATGGAGTTTTCAAACTACTGGTCAATGAACTGGAGTTCAATTCCTGGCAAAATTTGTTGCATATCCAGAAGTTAGCACTGTGGCTGGCACACTGTAAGAGCTTAGTTTTTATTGGATTGTATTGAAAAACTTTTAAGAGGATGCAGTCAATAAGTCAACACGTTTAGAGAGCAAGTGAAAAGACCCCCTCTTCTTTCTCTCAATAAGCTTGTTTTTACATATGTTCTTCATCACCAGTGTCTCTCACAAGAGCAGAAAATAAGGGTTACCCTTTCTGATTTGGATTTGAGGATAAGGGTTGTTTCCCAAGAAGTAGCTCCTCAAGCCTGGTAAGGTACACAGGAATGAGGGTTTTAAATGGTCTTTGCCCTATTTGTCAAATTGTCCATCTTAGACTGGAGGAGCAGAATAAGAAGTTGCCCCTTGCTGGGCAGGAACAGGCAATAGTGAGAAAGAAGAGGGTATAATTACTATCATAAACTGGGTCTTCCTTTATCCTTTCAGAGTTGGGAAGCCCAGACACACTAAGACAAACTTTTTTCCCCCTTTCCTATCTTCTTTGAGAGCAAAAGAGTCTGGCTATCAAACCACTCATTCCATCTTATCTCTTTTCTTCTCTGAGAAGGACCACTTAGCACTATTGGCGTACCATCAGCTCCAACAGCATCAATCTTTCTCCACTCTATATGATTTATAAGAGAGAAGAAATTCCATCCCCTTATGCTCCCTCCTCCCTCTAAGTCTGTGTTTCAGGATGGAAGGGAGAAGGAAAGCCTAGTCACCCTGACCAGTCCCCTTCAAGTCTTGGTCTCAACTATGATATTGCTTACCTGACCGTTCAACCCATCAAGATGGGGCAAAAGGAACCCTGGGAGTTCTCTCCTGCGCTGAGCCCTCTCCCGGTTCCTACAGCTCAAGACACAAGCCTCTGAAAAAAGTAGGTGTTCCTGTGGAGTTATGCAAAAGGAGAGCAAGTGAAGTTAAGAGAGAAACATATATTTTTAAAATCATCCAGCTCTTTCTCTTCTTCACTTATTTCCACTTCTCTGTCCTCTCTAGTTCACCTCCACCACACCCTAGAAGCCCCAACCTTCTGAGGGCAACATCCAAAGCTCAGCTAACATCAACCCTAGATTTCAGATGGAGAATGATCTACATAGGATTTTATGAGACTAGCCTGAGAACCTCACTGCCCCAGCTTCATTTCGATACACATAGCTATATTAAGAAGGTGTTTGGAGCACAACCCATGAATCAGTTGGAGACTTGCAAATAAACATCAATCGGATATTTTGTTTGTTTGCAGGGAAAGTAGGAAGTGGAGCTTTATCTACTTATTGCTAGGAAAGCAGGAGATTTTGTTCCTTTTTTTTTTTTTTTTTTTGCTAAGGACTTAGACCACGAACTCCTTCTAAAGCAAGGGGCTGTTTTTTTTCTCCTTTCTTTGTTGTCTTTTCTTTCTTTTCTTTTCTTTTTTCCCCCCAGGGCTTAGCAGTGTCCCACACAGTGGGAGTTTAATAAATACATATTTATTCGTTGGTTTGTTTGTTTTATTTTCCCTGCCCACCCTTTTACCCTAAGCACTGGTTTCTGAGGGAAAAACTCTAAGCTGGTTCTTTTTAAGTCTTTAGCTTCACTGGAGCTCCGTCATCCCGCACGCAGCCAGGAGCTCCTGCCTAGCACCGGGCTCTCACGCTCGCCCACGCGCCACGTGCGGCCGTTGCAACTGCCAAGGACCCAGAGACCCTGCAGCACGGGCTGCTCGAGACCAGGAATGGGAGGGGGAGGGGGAGGGGGAGGGGAGAGGAGTAGAGGGGGGAAAAGAGGGAGGGAAGAGGAAGGGAGCTGAAGAGAAAAACGGAGCCATTTTTTTTTTTCTTTTCTTCTCCTGTAGGGGAAGAAGAGAGATAAAGAGTAAGGTTAGGAGAACAAAATTTTAATTTTCAAATTTAAAAAAAATTAAGGGTTATTAACATGAATGTTGCAAGAATGAAAAGAATACGCTAGGTCTCAAAGAAGAAATGCAACTCTTGCACGAGGTTCGATTGGGAGATGGAGGGGTGATCCACTTTTCAGTGTTAGATATTTTTTGTTGTATTGATTGGTTTTCCTAAGGTTCCCTCCCTTTAAACAATTCTTTGTTACAATAAAAAAGAATGGATTTGGGAGTGGAGACTACGGGGAAACTTTAGGCACTGAGAAAAAATAAAATGTTAGTACAAATTAAACTTGTTTAAAAAGAGATTTAAAAATTTTTTTGGCAAAAGGAAGCCTCGCCCCTTTTGCCCCCACCCCCAGCGGGAGGGACCGCGGGGTGCTCGAAGGTTAGGCTGGGGCGATGGCCCCCGCTGAAGCTGGGACTGGGAATCTGGGAGCGCGCCACCTCAGGTGAGAGCCCCAGGCGTCAATCTCCGCCTACGGGATTCCAAACTCGCCGGAGGGAGTGCGCTTGCGCACCCTAGAGATGGGAGGGAGAGGAAGGTCGCCCTCCCATCTCCCATGCAGTAGGGAAAGGGGGCTAGTCCACATAGGCCAGGGGAGAATCCAGGCTGCGTCAGGAGCTGGGGGATTCGCCGAGAGGCAGCTCCAGCCCCGGGCCCAGTACTAGTGACGTGAAAGATAGGCTTGGGAGGCGTGGCTTCTGACGTCTTCATAAAGAAAGTAACTAAGAGCGCATGTCAGTGTGGTGGTTCCATAGTGTAGTGGTTATCACGTCTGCTTTACACGCAGAAGGTCCTGGGTTCGAGCCCCAGTGGAACCAACTCGGTACTTTTTTTTTTTTTCCTCGATCCGTTTTGCTTTGTCTTCTCTCACTTAATTCCCTTTTTCGTCTTTTAATTGGATAACCTAGAACCAGTTTCTCCCACCCCCAAAACCTTCCCCACCTTCCCCTCTCAAGGTCATTACTCTGGAGGCGGCCGCGCAAATTGGGGCAGATCCCAGCCCAGGATCCTGGGCCACTCAGTGGAGGGATTGAGGCTAAGTGCACTTGGCCCTTGGGAAGAAGTCAAGCCCTGGTCATTCATTTCCAGGGCTATTCAGACCCGGCACGCGTGCAAACAAACAAACAAAAAAAGATATTTCCTCCCACAGCCTCGATAATGTCCTGATGGAGGCTTAGTGAAAGGAAAGAATCAAGAAAAGGGGAAAAAAATCAGCACCCCCTGCACATTAGATAGTATTTGCCTACTGAACTGGATTGAAAGTCCCTAAGATATGTGAAACCTCAGTCTCCCCATCTGCAAATTGGGTATTATAATAATAGCACCCTCACCATTTATTGGTTGTCAGGATCATAAGACCTTAAAGAGCTTTAAAAGTGTTAGCTATTTTATTATTTATTTATTATTATTTACTATTCAAAAGTTGAGAGATTAATGATTAAAGGCAGTGATCAAAAGGAAATTCACATAAAAGGATCATATTAAATGACTGACACTATTATAAGTGGAGAAGATTATCAGGTATCTCCCCTGTCATCAAGGCTTTCTTTTCCCTGCAGAATTACAGATGGAGAGCTGGAAGAAACCTTAGAAGGCTTCTAAGCTAAACCCCTGATTTCACAATATAGGAAACAGGCCCAGATAGTTTAAGTCATTTGTTCCAGGTCACCAAGTCAAGTAAATGGAGGAGTCAGCATTAAATCCTAAAAACTGTCTTTTCATTTTCATTTTCTTTTTATTCCAAAATGAATAAACAAAGAAAATTAGCATTTCCATATACATTTGCAGCAGAATAAAAGGATTATACATGAAATGGTGAATCTATTATGTAAAGGCTGCTTTTCTTTTAAATATATATTTCAATAGGTAACTTCAAATCTATCCTGCTTGCCTTTGATTTTTTACTGATATTCCTTCTGTTCTCTTTTCTTTTGGAGGAACTGGGAAGAAAGCCTCCCCTAACTGTTCTCCCAGTGAAAAAAGAAAACAAAACTCTTGCAACCAAAAGAATATAATAATTATATAATGCAAATTTCCATATAGTTTTTGTCCAAAAATATATGTCTCTTTCTGCATCTTGGATCTATCAACCTGTCCAAAGGTTCATTATAGATCCCCTGGCCTCTGTTTGATTGTTCAGTTCATTAATCAGATGAACTTTAATCTTCTGACTCCAAATCCAAGATTCTTAAATCATAATCAGAAGAAGTAATTTTAACATCTATGAGACCAACTTGTTATAGGTGAAGATAAACATTTAGAGTAGATATAGATTTGTATCCAGGAGAGACCTTAGAGATTATCTATTCAAAGCTCATTTTTTAGTCAATGAGGAATTTATTAAATCAGATGGTAAATATTAAGTGCCTGCTAGTGTCAGGCATTGTGTCAATGCTGGGGACACAAAGAAAGATAAATATAGACAGTCCTTGCTCTAGAAGACCTCACAATCTAACGAGGGAGTGAGGAAGAGAGAGAACATGGAAAAATTTTATTCCAACTATATACAGGATAGATAGTTAACAAAGGGTGGGCCCCCAAATTAAGAGGGATTGGGAAAGGCTTCCTTTCCTTAATTTTGCCTAAAACACAGCTACAGGTCAACAAGCATTTACTGATCACCCGTTGTGTGTCAGAGACTATGCTAAATTCTAGATTAGTCATGTTGTCTGATCAGAAAAATGAAATATTACTAATGGAAATAAGAATGCTACAGTCTTGAACCTTGTGCTGCTACCCTGTGCCAGAAAAAGTAATTGTATTTTTGACAATAAATAGTTAAAGGGGGTGGGGGGAGCTGATAATGAATTTCATAAGCGCTAGTATGGAATTATAGAATCATAAAGCTGGAAAGTATTGTAAATAATATTTAGCCCAGTCCCTTTGTCTTGCAGATAAGATAGTCAAGACCTCAGGAAGAAGAGTGAATTCTTGATTCAAACCCATAGGGTCCTGTTTGAACCCAAGTCTCCTGTCCAGATATATATTGCTTTCCCATGAAGTTTAATTTTTGAGGACATCCCATGGAAGCTGAGGTCAGAAAGAAGGGAGAATCTATATTTACATACATATGAAATACATCCCTCAGGACTGAAAGTACTAGTTCACCCTTATTGTCTTTGAAAAGAGTCTGAGCATGAGAAGAATGCCACAGGACTAGAAGCAAGAAAATATGGAGGGGAAGGAAGAAGAGGAGAAGAAGGAGAAGGAGAAGAACAAGAACTACCAAATCTTTAATTTGGTTCTTCAATGCATGGAACAATGAGGCAAACAAAATTATTCTAGCATGTAAATACACACATACATACATACATACATATATGTACACCCACATATATAATGTGTGTATATAGATACATAGATGGATCTATATACATGTATATTGTTAACCAAATTTTTACTTTCTCGGTTTCTAAACTGTGGGTAGTGCATAAAGCAGAGCCAAGAGCCAGATTTTACAAATCAGGTAACAGTTTAATTAATCATTTTAAGAATGAGGAATACAGTTTCCAAACTGGAAGTTCTCTTGGACAGGAAACCTCTTTCTGTTGCAGGAAAGGTAAGAGATTTTATACATAAATCATAAGTGAGAAGAAAGATGGATTATAGTACAATCATTTTCAGGGCCTAAATGGTTTCCTACAACAAGCCTAGGAATGCAGGACAGTATGGGTGTTCTCCAGTCTTGAGGGAACAATCAGTAAGTGATTGTTTTAAACTTGGTGGGAGGGACAGGACCACAGTGACAGGAACAGGTTCTATAACCTTTGATTCAATTCACTTAACATACACAGGAGAGCACTGTCAAGAATTGATTGATCATTTCAAGCTGCATTGTAAGACTCTGACTCCCAAGCCAAAAGAGGCAGCTCTGAGAAATTTAAATTATTAATATATTCATTACATATATCATACTGATAATTATGAAAATCATAAAGATTTTTCTTCAATATACATATATGTGTGCACCTACAGTTGTGGAATTATTTACATACATACCAAGTAGAACATCTGCTTCCCAAGGATAAATCAAATAGATAGATGTGAAGATCAAATGAGATATGTGTAAAGCACTTAGCAGAGTGCTGACTACAGAGTAAGCTCTTAATAAATACTTATTTCCTCCCTTTGAATTATCAGCCCAAAGACTAGTGATTAATAAATTAATGTTAGTTTAGAGTAGGGATTCTTAACTTGCCATCTGAGGATTGATTATGGGAAATAGGGATGTTTTGCCTCAAAAAGGAAAAAGGAGAATTTTTAATTTAGGCTGTCTTTTCCTACTAGATTGTGAGCTTTGTTTCTCTAGCCCAGGATCCAGAACAGAGTAGATGTTTAATAAATGCCTATTAATTAATTGATAGATCTTAGGGTTGTATTTAAATATTTGAAAGGCTATTATATAGTAGATGGTTTAGATTTGCTCTGCCTCAGAGGTCAGAATTAATTAGCCTATATTTTGACCCAACACAAGGAAAATTTACCAATAACTGTTTCTGATCAAAAATACAACAGATTGCCTCAGCAAGTAGGTAGGTCCCTACTTATCTGATTTTATAGGATCTAGAGCTAAAAGTAACCTTAAATATCTTTTAATAGCATGTCTCATTTTATAGGTAAAGATCTATCTAAGCAAGGTTAAACAGGCAGCAAAGAAGAGAATCAAATCTAAATCCAGCCCTTCTTACCACAAAGCATGGGTATTTCAGGTGGAAGTGGAAGGAGACTAATTCTAAGATCCTAAATCTTATGTTCTGTGATTTTGTGACAACTCCCTCCACCCAAAAAATCACTAATAAGAGTTCAGTTGCCAAAAAATAACATTTCAAGCAAGTAACAAGCATTTACAACATTTACAGTTGACCAATTGCCAGAGAGACAAATACATAAGCATTAAAAAAAAAAGTCCCAGCTCAAAAGGAGCTTATATTCTTTTTTTTTCTTTTCTTTTTTTTTTTTGTTTTTGTTTTTGTTTTTGTTTTTTTTGCTGAGGCAATTGGGGTTAAGTGACTTGCCCAGGGTCACAGGAGCTTATATTCTAATGAGAAAACAAAAGGGGCGAGCAAGGAAGGGAACATATCTGTTTAGGGGCTTAGTAATGAAATCTACTGAGCAAGTATGGCATTTTTTCATTAATCATCAAAACTATGTTACGAAGAAAATAAGTTAGTAATATCTTATTGTAAATAGTTATAATAGTCTTGTGGTTTGTTTAGACTCTTATGCATATTTAGAGATATAAATCCACATTTGTGAAAGGCTCGGAAATAATGTTTTTTTTTTTAATCCCATAGAGACAGCTCTTCTGATCTAATTTCCTTTTTTTGTTACTTTGTGTTCATAATACATGACAATCAACTTTTACTGCTTAATATTTCAACCAAATTTACCCTACTATTTTACCTAGAAACTAGGGATGGAGGGAGAATTAAGCCTTGAAACATCAGAGTAAGAAGTGCCTGAAGCTCATTTTACAGATAAGAAATCTATACATGTTCCCTAACATTATTTAACTCCTAAAGTATATCATCCTTTCCAATTCCTTCACTCTTTAAAAAATTATATTCAATAGCCTGTGATTAAAGTGCTGCATCTCTTCAGATCCTTAGTTGCTTCTCACTAGCTTAAATGAAAGTTTCTATCTAATATAGTGGGCTATCTGTTTCCAGACTAACTGTGCTTATTAATTTAGCACAGTGATTATCAAATCCCCATAGCACAAAATCCTGTTAATTAGTTGGCCTGAACAAGTAGGAGTTTGAGAGAAATTCCCATATCTTCAGTGCTGGCTAAATTTTGGCTAAAATTAGGAAGAAGGATTGGTCCTCTTCTTTCAATAGCCCCAGTCCCTGGAGGGCCTTACATAATGTAGGAGGCCAGAGTTTATACAATCTTTACTCATTCAAGTGAGAGAAGAAGGCGTACTCCGGACCATAGCTATGTTAGGATTCAGAGTTACCAGGAATTGGGAAAAATCCAAAGAGAAATGAGAGAACCCTCCTTCCATGCTTTGCCAGGAGCATGGAATGGAAATGCATGTCCTACCATGTATCTCCATGCCTCCTATGTTATTTGTACCTCTTAACAATCAACAAGCATTTACAAAATACTTATTATGGGTCCAACATTTGCTTAAACCCTCAGGGTTACAAAGAAAAACAAAAAACAAACTTTGCCCTCAAGAAGCTTATATTGTACTGGAGAAAATAAGAAGATGGAACAGTGAGTAAGCCAAAGTAACTGGGTGCTGAGTACAACAAGAAAAAGAATGTGTAAAAAGATTGGAAAAATAGGAAGAGGCCAGATTGTGAAGAACTTTAAATATCAAATAGAGGAGTATGGATTTAATCTTAGAGACGTTTGGATGGAAGAATATATATACTTACCTCACACAGTCTACTTGTCTACTACCTGGTCAAGAAAAGGGTTCCCTAGGCTAAGGATTGTATAAAGAGGTGAGGCAGGTTTAAGACCAGCAGTAAAGTCGATTCTTCCCCAGGGTTCACTCCAGATTAGATTCTCTCTCCAGAGTAACAAGAATCCAGAGGGTCATTGTGGAATTAAGAAACCTTTTCAAAGTGACATCTAAGCTCTTAAAACAATTGGTCAAATCATTTTTTGGATAAAGGATACTACAGAAAACTCCCAGATTTTGCAAGCAAACAGCATCAAATATCTAATCTACTTATATACATATATGACACCTCAATTGATCATAAGCCCCTTAAGGAAAGGGACTTTCATTTTTATCTTTATTTTTCCAGCACCCAGTGCCTGGCACTAGTAAGTACTTAATTAACATTTGTTGATTGTTTGCTGCTGTTGATGCCTTTGGCACAGTGCTTTGCACAAAATGCACAAAGTATTTATTAAGTAATTATATGTGAGTGCTTTGCACATACATAGTAATCACTTAATAAATGCTTTGGCCATTCATTCACCAAGGTTGAGCCTAATCATGATATTAGTATTATCAAAAGCATGAAAAAGGAAATCTGAAAGATCTATATAAAATGTGGCCCTATAGCTTCACTCAGTAATATTGTGCTTCGAAATTATAGATTGCCTAGGCCAGTACTCCCTTCTCTAATTCTTCATAACCATCCATGATGGCTCTCTCCCTTCAGTGTTCTTATTCCATTTAATCCTACCCTTTCATTGGGCCCTCAGGAACCTTATTCAGTTGTTAATGAACTATCTTTCCTTTGAGATATATGCCCTCTGGAAATTAGTTTTTATGTTCTTTGTCTTTGTTTATCTAATACATATGTGTGTGTTTATATCTGTAGGTTATATCTGTGTGTGTGCATTTCCTCCCAATAGAATATAAGTTTAGTGAGGGTGGGGACTTAAGATATATACTTCAATGAAAAAAAAAATCTTGAAAAACTAATATTTCTAGAAATTTCTATAACTTTTTCCCCTTCTAAATCTAATAATAAACCTTTGAATTTTTGAAAGCAAGAAGTACCTCTCATCTCAAAATGGCCTTCATCAATTTCACTTCATATCGCAGGCATTTATTTTGTGCTTGTATCTCCAGCACTGACCATAGAGTCTGGTACATAGAGACCATTTAATAAATATTTATTGAACTAAAATTGACTGAGTTCAATAAAGTCACTAACAAGTACATTTAGCAGAAAAGACATGTAATGCCGGCCTCCACTAATCTCACCTCAGTTAACTCTGCTAAGAATTGCTGCTATTGAGGACGGTAACTCTGTAGGATAGCTTCACTGGTGCTTGGCAAAAACCATAAGTACTCACTGAAATAAGATGCTTATGAAGACAAATGCCCAGGTTAATCCTCTCCCTGCTTGGGCAGCTCTCCACATCATTAAGTGAGGAGCTACTCTAAGAATACACAGGAAAAATGCAATTCAAGATAGAAACCATCTTACTCTTTCTTCTTTTCGGCTGTGAAGGTATGGTAGGCCTTCTTTTATTTGGACACTCTTCTAGTTGTGAGTGGATATTTCTTCTGTCATGTATACTTTCCTTAATAACCCATCAACTCTTAAGGTCTTGGTGATATACCTTTCTGATATCTGTGTAGCTTATTCTAAAAACACTGGGATTTAGGAAAAGCGAAGAAAAGGTAGATTCTCATAGTTTCATTAAATATTCACAAATAGCACTAAAGAATAAGACTTCAACTTTTTTTTTTTACTTATTATAGGTTTATTTAAAGTACTGTTGCCTTTGTACTCTTTAACAATGGAAGTAATCAATAGTTGTAGCTTATGCTATATATTGACATCAGATTTGCAAAGCATTTTACACACATTTTCTCATTTGTCACAGATTCAGAGATTTTCCAGTGGAGACTCAAAGAGCCAAGACATTTGTGTATATGTGTGTCTGTATGATATTATCAGGGGGCATGCACTTAAAGGAGGAAAGTGCTTAATAAAAACTTGTTCTCTTCCCTTCTGTCCACTACACATTGATATTCTATAGCAGTATAAAAATCTAATCTTGAACTTGGTGCTTGGGCACACAATAAGAGCAAAAGTTGTTGATTTTATTAAAATAAGAAAAGTTCAGATTGAGGTTTCCTTGTAATCACATATAAAGGGTTAGCCCACACAATACTCCTAGGAAGAAATCCAATTAATTGATTTTAATTTTTCAATTAATTAATCAGTGGATGTTATCAGCCTGATATGGGCTCAGCCTTAACTAGATTCAGTGATGAATCTAAAATAAGACTAAGATAAGAGTAATGCCTTTGGGGAATTTATAGTACAATTAGAGAAAATATTGACACATTTTATTTTAAAATAAAACATACATTTTCTAATGGTCAGCCACCAATGGATGGCTGAAAATGCATCTTCAAAGTTGTAATTAATATGGCCTGAGCCCTCTGTTAGTCTTTCACTCCTTGTTTTCTTTATATTCAGTGATGAAGTATGGTGAGTAGCCACTCTTTACTCAGTAATATAGACATTAACTGTTCATTTGTGTTTGGATCAGATTAATGTGAACTGTTAGTATTATTTAATGAAATTTCTTGAGATAGGAAGTGACTTGCCCAAGATCACACTGGCAGTCAGGAAAAGGACTCTAAGACAGATCCTCTAACTCCCAAGCTAGCCTTCAAGAAGGAAGGAGGGAAAGAGGGAATAAGTCATCTATTAAAAACTATAAAGCTCCAGACATTGTGCTGAACACATTACAAATATTATCCCATTTGGAACTCACAACAGCCCTAAGAAATAAGCATTATTATTATCCTTATTTTACAATTGAGGAAACTGAAATTAAATGAATTTATTTATTCACACAGATAGTGTCTGAGGCTGGATTTGAATTCAAGTTTTCTCAGTGCTCCATCCATTGTTCTACCTAGGTGCCTCACAGACATGAGAGTTGTATTTTCAGATATGTAGCTATAAGTTTTCTTAATATGTCACATTTCTCTCAGTATTCTCCCTGAATTACACCTTCTGGGTAAGTCAATCAACTAGCTTTTATTAAACCATCTACCACATGTCAGGCCTGTGAAGAGCTAGGAAGGTATCATACATCTCTTTAAAAAGATATATAACATGGGGAGAATAATGGGCATCATTAGTCCTGTAAGAAAGCTCTATAAAGTAGCCAGATTCTATTCGTTTCTTCTATGCACCTAGTTTAAGTTCCTGCAATCTCCAGCTTTAAAATGTATGATCCTTGAGGGGATGTTTTTCTTGTGTTGACAAGCTTTCCCCCTGTTCTTCCTGAAAAAATTGTGCCCTGGAATTTTCTTTCCCACAGGAAGGCTTTTGCATCCTCTCCCCCCTCCCCCCGCCCCTGCCCCCAGCTCTAGTTATTCTTGTGATTAGATCACATTATATATATATAAACCAAAGCAACAAATAACACAGATATCCCAGGAGTAGGCTGTCTGGGAAGCCCTTACTTTTTCCTTCTTTCTCCTCCCATAAATCCAAGGCCTAGAGCTTTCTAACCCTTGATTGTCTGCAGACTTTCTGGGGCAGAAAAATTGGGGAGGAAGAAGAAAAAAGTTTTCCTTATAACAACCCAAGGAGGCAGACATCAGATTTAAAGCTATGCTAAATATGACAATCCAAAACTCTTCATTTAACAGACAAGAAAACAAAGTCACCAGCTTCAGGGTATGAGGAAGGAAGGAAGGAAGAAAGGAAAGGAGGAAGGGAAGGAAGGGAGGAAGGGAGGAAGGGAAGGAAGGGAGGAAGGGAGGAAGGAAGGGAGGGAGAGAGAAAGAAAGGAAGAAAGGGAAGGAGGAAAAGAAGGAGAGAGGGAGGGGAGGAGGGAGGAAGGAAGGAAACAAGGAAGGGAGGGAGGAAAGAAGGAAGGAAGGAAGGGAGGGAGGGAGGGAGGGAGGGAGGGAGGGGGGGGAAGAAGGAAGGAAGGAAGGGAAGGAGGGAGGGTGACAGTTCACTGTGTTGCCCAATTGACCAGTTCAGTTGGGTCCCCAATGGAGCAGCTAGCAGATGAAAGAATCACAAATCTTGAAATATTAGGAGAGGTTTATGGCAATTGATTTAATTATCAGAAAGGCAGTTTGTATGATATAATAGTGAAATAATTGCTATCTCATTTCATATAAATAGTTTCTTTCACTTCACTTTCCAGCCAAAGTAATATGTCATTTCTAGTTATGGGATATGTGGGTTTTCTTATGGAGTGTTAATTAGCTTGGGAAGAGGAAACATTTGAATATTTTGGCATTATGTGAGCAAGAAAAAAAGCTATTATCCAATAATATACATATTATGTGTTTGACTAATCATTGTACATATAACATTTTCATTTGAAGTTTTATAAACATTACACAGGAAACAATAAAATTTGAATAGTATTAACAGAAATCAGAGAAAAGCAAATCATTTTATGTAGGCCAAAAGATATGAATCCCAAATGTTTATAAGAATTATTCTACTTAAATAATATATACATATTAGTTCATATATTTCCTTTGAATTCCATGTCTCATTGTACTTCTAAAACTCACAACTTAATCTTAACTATTGACCTGGAGCTGGAACCTTCAAAAACTATCTCATAAACTGCCTTATTTCACAGATGAGCAAACTCCAGTCTATAAAGGACAGAAAGGAAAAGAAAACCAAAATGTTAATATCTTAAGCTCTTCTTGATAAAGCCTAGGTATAAGAGCTATAAGGAATCAATTCTTGGTAACCAAGAAGAGGAGATTAAAGTGTCTTAAAAAAAAAAAAAAACTCACCACCACCACCACCACCACCACCAAAATATGATGTGAATCCTAAACCAACATTCTCAGGAATTACTAGCCCATTCTGCTCTTTTATTAATTATAATTCCCAGACTGTCTTGTTAAACATAAATGATGAGAATCTAGAACTCTTCCAGCTTTTTATTGTTAGTACTTCAACCTTCATGGTAAATTCAGGTTTCCTGGACTATCTTTAAGACAGTCAATACACATCTTTTATTTCCCCCTGCTTCCCTGAGACTTTAAAAATTGTTTTCCCAAGAGCAAACTGCTCATTCATTTATTACTCTGCATTATATTTGCTCAAGCCTGTGAAACTACTTATGTAAAATAAAATAGCAAATCTTTGTAATTTGTGATGGCTAGGATTTCTTCGGGTTGATTGATGATTGAATAATAACCAAATTTATTATACTATATAATATTATTTTACAATTATGCTCTCCTACCTATTTTATATTACCACCCCAGTACCTTTTTTTGACCACTTCAAATAAACACAAATTCATCTTTTTTAATATAATGAGATGACTTACAACAGGACATTTGGGAGAAGGGAATCTCAGCCAAATGAAATAAATTTGAATATTTGAGGTAGAGCTATAATTAGGGCCAATGGGATTAATGAAAACTGGAGAGAAGTCTCTAGTGAAGCCCTCTTTTCATTCAATAATTTAGATTTGCCACTCTTACCTATTCAATTTCATCTCTGCTTCTGCTTTGGTTTATCCATTTTCTGACCACTCTTTTCACTGAATGCCTTTTATACATTATAAATATTTATCACACCAGCTGTAAGATGAGTTTATGATTTGGCATTTGCTTCTATACACTCTTCGAAAAAAGAAGAGACATACTATAGAGAATTGAGCTCATATTTCTTTGAATAAAATATTCTTTGTAAGAGTTGGAAGACACATTTTGTTTTACAGAATGGAAAAATAATTAGCATGTTTGACATGAGAATCTGGCTTTAGTAGCACCTATATTTCTGGGCTAAAAGGGGAGGCAGGATTTGAAGTGTTAAGAAGGCAGGATAGATCACTTGTGGGTAGCCCCTGCACTAGCCCACCTTAAATTCAAGAGAGATCTGAAGTTAATTGCTGAAATGTTAGTCCCTCTGTTGGTATCTCTCTCTCCAGCTCTCATCAGAGAAGGCATATTGGGGTGAGTAATAAATGAAGATAGAAACTTCTGATGGTAAAGTGATCTCAAAGCTTATAAAGGATTAAGTTCTCTTTAAAACATCTCTATAATAAGTTCCGAGGAGATCCTGTTTGGACTTCAATTCAGACTAGTGTTTGCGTTTGCCTGCTTTCCATACTAAGACTAGATCAAAACCTTTCAAAGATTTTAGAGGTTTCTTTTAACCATCTTTTTCCAACTTGCTTTCTCAGTAAATAAGTTCAGATGATATAGTTTCCATAATCAAAAGTGATCAATAAAACAAGCATTTATTAATATTATTATTTTAATCTGATATTAATAACAGGTATTATTAACTAAATTACTATTGATGTTTATTGATATTGTCTATTTGGTTAATATTAAAATATTTAACATTATTTGTGATTATTTGCTAGATGTTGTGCTAGGGATACAAATACAAAAAAAAAAAAGCATTCTTTACCTTCCCTCAAGAAACTTAGATTCTAATATGTGGGTATAATTTATACAGGGAAACAGTGTCACAGGGATTATAAATGCAGCTATAGGGCAGTGGGTGTGACTGCCTAGTTTACAATTCCTTTCCCTGTCTGTATATAATATTCTCTTCTATATGGCAGAGCTGTCCTGGAACCAGATCAAATTGGCTCAGGAAAGTAGATTGTTAAATTTTCAGTCCAAGTGTTGCTAAATCTTGGAAATCAGAGCTTGATTAAACTTAAAGGTGTGTTTTGGATACATTTTTTTTTTTAAATAAAAGAACTGATTTTTAAACATTTACCAACACACTGCTTTCTATTAGAATGTAAGTTTCTTGAGGGCAGGATTCCCCAACCACTCTTCTGAGAACTTCTTTAGATGATGGGATAGCTGGGCCTTAGCTGATTCCTCTTAGTTAATTTTATCTTTTACTATTCTAAGAGCTGGGGTAGTATTGATTAGTATATTTTAGAAATAGAAAGATTGACAGGAAGTAGAAAGCAAGGCTCATGGCAAAATTCTGGATTGAATGGGCTGTGGGATCCTAGTGAATGGCAAGATGGGAGTTGAAGAAAAGGCTGGGGCTGATGACATAAACATATATATATATACATACATATATACACACATGTATATATAAGGAGATAATAATTATAAGGCATTTAGCATAATGCCTGGCACATAATGAGCACTATACATATTGCTGGTAGTGATGATGATTTCAAGCCCAGTCATTTATCAAAATTATTAGTTTTTTTCCCAACTCTTTTCCTACCTCACCCTTGAAAATGCATAAAATATTTGAGTCCTTCTTTCACTGGCAGTCAAGTACTCAAGCACCTGGAGTATTGATTAAAAGAGAAATTGAAGCCTGGTTTATTTTGGATACTATTAAGCTTAATCTTGATTATGCAATATTGTGAATTGTCATAGCTATGTCTTATGTAATTAAGTTTTTTGTCTTTTGTTTGTTTTCCAATTAAGAATATAATTTTATGCCTAATTTCTTTTCATGGAAAATGGATGCAGAATTTGTATGTATATGTATTTACATTTCTTTAGAATATTTTAAAATGTGGAAACAAAGAATATCTGAAATGTTTGTTAACAGTTTTGTCATTTTGAAATGACCTTTAAAAAAACTTTTTCTTCCTAGGGTTTTTTAAAGTATGAAAGACATGATGATATTTTTCAATGAAAGTTACAGGAGTCAAGGAGTTGGGGTAAAAAAGGGCAAGATCAGGCATTCTTTTTGCCTCAAAAGGTTGAAAATAGAGTGTTGTTTGTAAATTCTGGAAAAGGTCCCTCTTCCTTCAAGCTTACTGCAAACATTGCCAGAGGAGGAGGACCTCTCCTTTTGTGGCATCTCAACCATACAGGGATTGCTTCTGATTTTTTTGTCCTCAGGACCCCTTTTCACGCTTAAAAATTATTGAGAACTTCCACACAAAGTTTTGTTTATGTGAATCATATCCATTGATATTTCACCATGTTATCAATTAAAACATCTTATTATTAGGAAAATATTTTTAACCTTGTGAACTCTCTGAAAATGTCTGGGGGAGGGGCTCTCAGGGGTCCCTGGACCACACTTAGAGAATTGTCGATTTAGGAGATAGTGACAGCTGGGGCTCA
>JAJPUD010003569.1:218868-240792 GCA_023553655.1 Myrmecobius fasciatus | reverse complement strand
CAACTGTATGCCAATTAATTTGATAACCTAAGTGAAATGGAGGAATATCTACAAAAATATAGATTGCCCAGATTAACAGAAGAGGAAATAAATTACTTAAATAGTCCCATTTCAGAAAAAGAAGAAATAGAACAAGTCATTAATCAACTCCCTAAGAAAAAATCCCCAGGACCAGATGGATTTACATGTGAATTCTACCAAACATTTAAAGAACAATTAACTCCAACATTATATAAACTATTCAAAAAAATAGGGAATGAAGGACTCCTACCAAACTCCTTTTATGATACAGACATGGTACTGATACCTAAACCAGGTAAAATAAAAACAGAGAAAGAAAATTATAGACCAATCTCCTTAATGAATATTGATGCAAAAATCTTAAATAAAATATTAGCAAAGAGATTACAGAAAATCATTCCCAGAATGAACCATGACCAAGTAGGATTTATACCAGGAATGCAGGGATGGTTCAATATTAGGAAAACTATTAACATAATTGACTATATTAATAACCAAATTAACAAAAAACATATGATAATCTCAATAGATGCAGAAAAAGCATTTGATAAAATCCAACATCCATTCCTATTAAAAACATTAGAGAATATAGGAATTAATGGGCTTTTCCTTAAAATAGTTGGTAGCATCTATTTAAAACCATCAGCTAGCATCATATGTAATGGTGATAAACTGGAACCATTCCCAATAAGATCAGGGGTGAAACAATGTTGCCCACTATCACCATTACTATTCAATATTGTGTTAGAAATGCTAGCCTTGGCAATAAGACAAGGAAAAGAGATTAAAGGAATTAGAGTAGGTCATGAGGAAACCAAATTATCACTCTTTGCAGATGATATGATGGTCTACTTAGAGAACCCTAGAGAATCAACTAAAAAACTATTAGAATTAATCCACAACTTTAGCAAAGTTGCAGGATACAAAATAAATCCACATAAATCAACCGCACTTTTATACATCACCAACAAAATGCAACCGCAAGAGATACAAAGAGAACTTCCATTCAAAATAACTATCGATAGTATAAAATATTTGGGAATATATCTGCCAAGGGAAAGTCAGGATTTATATGAGCAAAACTACAAAACACTCTCCACACAAATAAAATCAGATCTAAACAATTGGAAAAACATCAAGTGCTCTTGGATAGGTCGAGCGGATATCATAAAGAAGGCAATACTACCTAATCTATCTATTTAGTGCTATACCAATCAACCTCCCAAGAGACTATTTAACTGACCTAGAAAAAATAACAACGAAATTCATCTGGAAAAACAAAAGGTCAAGAATTTCAAGGGAATTAATGAAAAAAAAATGCAAATGAGTGTGGCCTAGCTGCACCAGATCTAAAACTATATTATAAAGCAGTGGTCACCAAAACCATTTGGTACTGGATAAGAAATAGAGTAGTGGATCAGTGGAATAGGTTAGGTTCACAGGACAAAATACTCAATGACAATAGTGATCTAGTGTTTGATAAACCCAAAGACCCCAGTTTTTGGGATAAAAACTCACTATTTGACAAAAACTGCTGGGGTAATTGGAAACTAGTCTGGAAGAAATTAGGCATTGACCCACACCTAACACCATATACCAAGATAAGGTCAAAATGGATTCATGATCTAGACATAAAGAATGATATTATAAACAAATTAGAACAATGTAGGATGGTTTACCTCTCAGACCTGTGGAGGGGGAAGGAATTTGTGAACAAAGAAGAACTAGAGGTCATCATTAATCACAAAATAGATGTTTGACTATATCAAGTTAAAAAGGTTTTGTACAAACAAAATGAATGCAGACAAGATTAGAAGGGTAGCAGTAAACTGGGAAAATATTTTTACATTCAAAGGTTCTGATAAAGGCCTTATTTCTAAAATATATAGAGAATTGACTCAAATATATAAGAATTCAAGCCATTCTCCAATGGATAAATGGTCAAAAGATATGACCAGACAATTTTCAGATGAAGAAATTGAAACTATTTCCAGTCACATGAAAAGGTGCTCCAAGTCACTATTGATCAGAGAAATGCAAATTAAGACAACTCTGAGATACCACTACACACCTGTCAGATTGGCTAAAATGACAGGAAATTATAATGATAACTGTTGGAGGGGATGTGGGAAAACTGGGACACTGATACATTGTTGGTGGAACTGTGAACGGATCCAACCATTCTGGAGAGCAATTTGGAGCTATGCTCAATAAGTTATCAAACTGTGCATACCTTTTGACCCAGCAGTGTTTCTACTGGGCCTATATCCCAAAGAGATTTTAAAAGAGGGAAAGGGACCCACATGTGCAAAAATGTTTGTGGCAGCCCTTTTTGTAGTGGCAAGAAACTGGAAATTGAAAGGATGCCCATCAATTGGAGAATGGCTGAATAAATTATGGTATATGAATGTTATGGAATATTATTGTTCTGTAAGAAACGACCAACAGGAGGATTTCAGAGAGGACTGGAGAGACTTGCATGAACTGATGCTGAGTGAAATCAGCAGAACCAGGAGAACATTATACACAGCAACAAGACTATATGATGATCAATTTTGATGGACATGGTTCTCTTCAACAATGATGTGATTCAAACCAGTGATGAAAATAGTCATATACATCCAGAGAGAGGCCTGTGGGAACTGTGTGAACCACAACACAGCATTTTAATGCTTTCTGTGAATATCTCCATGCATTTTGTTTTCCTTCTTAGGTTGTTTTTTCTTCTTCTCTTTCTAGATCTGATGTTTCTTGTGCAGTAAGATAACTGTATAGATATGTATACATGTATTGTATTTGTCATATAATTTATCCTATTTAGCATGTATTAGATTACCTGCCATCTAGGGGTGGGGGGTGGGGGGAAGGAGGGAAAAAAATGCGTAGAAAAAAAAAAGTTTTTGCAAAGGTCAATGTAGAAAAATCACTCATATGTTTTGTAAATAAAAAGCTTTATATAAAAAAATACCATTTTTTTAAATATAGGATGATTCTCTGGGAAGGGGAAAAATGCTAGGGATAATGATGATGATGTAAAAAAATTAGATTTAAAAAAGGTGGAATTTCAAATCTGAGAAATTACTATTGTATTATTTGATAATTGTTAACTAGGTGGTTTATATTTACTGAACAAAAGGAAAACATTTTTGCAGCAAAGGAAAATTATAGCTGACTGAGAGTGGCCAAGTCCTAATTTATAGCTCAGCAGATTAAAGCATACAAAAGGCAGGATGAAGTCTATCACCTCCTAAGACATTAATATGAATGTATACATTAAAATAAGAAAGCAATATGGATGCAAGGTAGCAAACTAACAAGTCTACATTTTCAGGTCATTTCCTTAATCATTTTTCAGAGGTCCTTCCATTGTTTTGTTTTATTTTTAAACTACTTTTGATAACTTTTATTTTCATAGTACCTACATTACCAGTAAGTATATCCTTCCAATTTTCTCCTCTAATAGAGCTGTCCCTTCTAATAAAGAACAATAAAAAGGAGGGAAATAGCAGTTCAGCAAAACTTACTAACATTATCCAAAGTCATATTCAGTGTTCTATGATGATATTGGCCAATCTCTGTTAAGAAGAAGGGAGAGGTTAGTGCCTTCTCATCTCTTGCTTTGGGAGCTAAATTTGGTAATTACAGTGGCATAGTTTTACTTTAAATTGTTTCCAAGTCATTGTTCTTTCCATTTACATTGCCATCATCACTGAATATATTATTAATGGTTTTGCTCACTTTACTTTTTATCAGTTCACATGTCTTCCCATGTTTTTTTTTCCTATATGTATCACATTCATCCTTTCTTAGAGTGCAGTCATTTTCCATTACATTCATATATCATCATTTTTCTTTAATCACTCTACAATCATTTTGCATTCACTTTTTTTTGAGTTCTTTTGCTATTTCAGAAAGTGCTACTGTAAATATTTTAGTGTATTTGGAAACTTTCTTTTTATCTTTTAGACACAATGGCTATATAATGTTCCCAGTGCATTAACTAAACTATGTGAAAATTTAACCTGGATAAAAGTACAACTTTCATCCTGACTTAAGTAAAGAATTCCTCCCAATTATGCCCCAGTTAAGAATGTATTATAAGAAGAGGAAAGAGAAATAAAAGATTGGGATGCCTCAAGATAATTTTATAATCTAATAAGTCTTGAGTTGTCCACTCTGGTTGATTGAGTCAGTGTCTCTATTGCCAAGGCTATTTAATATGGGTCATTCTCTTATTGCCTTTAATTTGCAACAACTTCAGCTTATTAAGAGTTATGTTGTCTTCAGAGAAAGGTTCTTTTCCCTAAGGTAACATTGACAAACAAATCAATGAGTAAACATTTTAAGTATTTACTCTATGCCAAGAATAATGTCCCAATACTTTAGGTTCATAGACTGATGGATCAAATTGAAAGGTTCAAGTTCATAGAAATTCTGCCTTTGCAACTGTAACTAAGAAACATAAATAGTTAGCGATTATGCTCTCAATTAGAGAAAGCTCTCTATGACTAAGGAATTGGGTTTCCAGATCAGTACCAAGAAAGATACTTCTTTCCTAAATGACACTCAAAAATGCTCTGCACATTCATGATATAAAAAGGGGGGCATAGAACAATGAAATGCATATGACAGGATCAGCCACAGGTATGTATAAGAATTAAGAGTAGTCAAATGCAGTCTTTAAGAGAAAAAAATATACAAATGGATGTCAATTGCACCCAGCTGAAGAAAAGGTATGCTTTTTTTTTTATGTTCCTCCATGTCCCCCACAATGTATCATGTAAATAAGGACCCCAAACCAAAAGGTCCTTCTAACCTTTCTGCTTGTCACTTTAGCTTCTGCAGCCTCCCCTAGGGGCATAGGATTAAAGCAAGTAAACAACTGATGCTGTCACTACTACTATCATACAACTTTTCTCCATGTCTAGGGGTGGGGAGGGGTGTGCCTCTCTCCTTTTGCTGTTTTTTTTTTTCTCTGTTTTCACAGACTCTACTTTTTATTAACAATTTTATCCCAAATCATATGATTTCTCCTTGCCTAAGGATATGAGTTAAAAAAAAAAATAATCCAAATCCCAGAAGTTTATTTAGATCTGTCATGCTTTCTACTTCTAGAAAAGTGAAAGAAAAAGAGACAAATGAAAGCATTCTATTTCCTCAAGGAGATTAGATTTGGAGTGAGATAATATGTATTTAAAGAGGTAAATATGGCACATGTAGAGTAGATAGAAGACAACCAGAAAGATAAGGCACAAACAGACAGAATACTAGGAAAGGACTCCTACAGATTGATATTTTAATCAAATATTGAAAAAAAAACAGATATTCTAAAAAATAGAGGTGAAGAGTTAGGTCATTCCAGATATGGGAGTCAACCAATGCAAGGTGCAGAAATGATAGATAGCGTATTGTGGGTAAGGAAAAGACTCAAAGCAGTATGGTGTATGGAGGAGAGTAATACATAAAAAGAATGGAGAGTTAGGAAAAGATGAAGTTGCAGAGACTATTTTAAATGCCAACAAAAGGTTTTGTGAAGATAGACTACAGGGAGGAGAGGGACTATAAAACAGGATAGGATTGGATTAGTTTCTGAAGAAGACAGAAAAATCACAAGGGCTATGAGTTGGATTTTCAATGCATAATATAAAAACAAAATTAATTTCGAGATATGTGCTTCCTAATTGAGCCTAGAGAGCAAATTTATGCCAGCAATGAGAATTTTCTCTTTTTACTCAAATCTTTTTGTCTCCATCTATAGTTGCTACTAGTAATGTTCTTTCCAAACAAAAGATAAATCTTCATGTGTTTCTTTTCATTGTCTTTACAAGCATAAGTACATGTAGAGATAGTGATTAATATATTATATACATATAAATAAGTACATATAAATTTATATTTATGAATATACATAAATATATCTATATATATAATATAGGTACATGCATGTATTTCTTTGAAAAATTTTAAAATTATTGATGGGCATACTTGAGGATGTTGCAACACAACGCAGAAAAACTAAGAAGTATTTCAGGATTTGCTGGGACATTTAACTAGCCTAAAAACCAAAAGATTTCATAATGACATAATATCTTTTGCCATTTTCAGCACATTAGGTTTTTTCAAGCTTTTGAGAGGGCTGAAGTATAGCCTTTCCTGCATTAATTTTGAATAACAAACTGAGATCTACTTGGAAATCTTGGCATTAGCAGGTGTAGATTTTAAATCTAGGACTAAGTTCTATTTGAAATGGGAATAAATGTCTGACCCGTTTTCCAGTAGCTCTTGTTGTTTTTTTTTCCAGATCCTGATAAATTATTTCCTATACACCTAAGTGTTTCCTTCATCTATATCAGCTTTCCTTTAGTCTGTATCCATATATGACACTCTGAATATAGCTAAATAGCCAACAATATAATAATATTTCTTAGTGAAAATTTGGTATCAAACTTCTCCTGGGGTGGAGAGGGTCAACCAACAAAAAGATGATTTTAGAAAACACACACACACACACACACACACATATATATATGTATGTATATGTATATATATATGTATATATATATATACATATACATACATACATATATATATATGTATATATATATAGATAGATAGATAGATAGATCCTCAAGACATTCAGTGGCAGAAATCCATGTGAAAATTTGCAGAAAATCAACCAAGGAGTTGAATCCAGCATAGTAGGGGATCAAAGACAACCAAGAGGAAGTGATGAGAGTTTATGGGACAAACATTTTGTAGCAGTCCCTTTAAACGGAGTCTACCCCAGATGGGTATAAGGTAAAGTATACCACCAATTTAAAGAAGATGTTCTTATTTCTATTTTTATTATAGCTTATCAGTAAATATCATTTTACAAATGCTAAATTATGTCATTTGTGTAAATTATCTCTGGGTCAGTTAATGATATAAAGGAAATAATCAACAAAAGTGGAAATTGATATTGGGGAAAACATACTAGAACAATAGAAATATGGTCCAATCCTTAAGGTTTCCCCTAGAACCCTCAGGGGACACAGAGTTTTAGATGCTAGTGAGAGTGAGAGTTGAGATAAGGATTCCCAAAGTTTTTTTAAGGCTACACATGTACATTGCATCAAATCACGAAGAGATTTTAATAGCTTGATTATAGATTAAGTCAAAAGAATCACATAACATTCTCTTGGTAAAGTATCACAAAGTTACACAAGGAAAGAGACAAAATAAAATAAATTCCCCTAATGTACCACAAATATCAACCACCACACACTACCTACAAGCCATATGTTTTTTCCATCTGTTCTGTTATCTTCAACTAAATTTATAGTATTTGGGCTATCGGAAGGATTGTCAAGCCTGTGCTGGGCAGGATTTTAAAGCCTAGGTGTTATTACTGTTTGGTTTTTGTGTTGTTGTTTTTTAAAAGGATCTTTTCTCCAACCCCCAATTTCCATCCTCTCTATCTTTTTTCGTTCTAACATGTAACTTTTTGAACAGTCCCTTGGGCTGGAGCTAAAGATTTTTGTTTTTCAGTCATGGCTGACTCTTTGTGACCCTCTTTGGGGTTGCAAACATAATGGAGTAGTTTACCATTTCCTTCTCCAACTCATTTTATAGATGAGGAAATTGAGACAAACAGATAAGTGACTTATCGAGAGTCATAAAGCTAATGTATGAGACCATATTTGAATTCAGATCTTCCTGAGTGTCAGACCTGGTACTCTATCTACTATACCACCTTATGCCCTGAGCTAAACATATGGTTCTTATAACATTTCTAAAAAACAAGATGTTCATACCCCTATATTCTACAGTAGTCAATGCATGCTAGTTTCATATGATTTTTGTAGATATGCTTCAGGATTTGTTTTTAGTCACTTACAGGTACCAAATGATAAAATACTGGGGACATGCAAGGGGTACCCAGAGATGACCATTCTGAATATGTAGCCTCTTCTTGAAATACTGTGTCTGTAAAGTGTGAAATAATGCCCTTTAATATTTAGCAAATTAAGTGATCTTCTCCTTTCACAGACTAAGTATGGTGGATGAAAGGCTTTAGAAAGAAATCTGGAACAGGCGTCATTTTGTCATATAGCTTTCCTGTAAAATTGTGTTTCAGGAGGCAAAGGGTGCAGTGTGTGCTTGGGAGTGGGGAGAAGACTGCAATTTTTATAAATTTTAGGAGAATAAATAGCATTCTGGTTTAGATACAATAAACACTCCTGCTTTTCTCAAATTTTTTCAAGCAATTACCTATTCCTAGGGGTTTTATTTAAAATCAAACTCTTAAGAGCGAAATTTTAGTTTTTCATTTTTTTAAAGAAGGAAAAATGGTAATCTTAAAACATCCATATGCTTGATTTTAATAGCATTTGTACATTGTCAGGGCTATAATATTATGTGTGTGCCATGCTCCACTCCTACCTCATCTCTTAGGATAGACAATCCCTAATGAAATGCACTGACTTTTATGAGGGCAACTGGGAAAACTGAAAAATGATATGTCAGAAACTCGGCATAGACCTACAGTTCACATCCTATATAAAAATAAGGTCAAAATGGTTACATGATTTGGTCATGTATGGTCAAGGATGATTCCATAAACAAATTAGGAGAACAAGGGATAATTTATCTATCAGATCTTTGGAGAATGGAGCAATTTATAACCAAAGAAGACCCAAAGAACATTATGAAAGGCAAAATGGAAAACTTTGATTACATTAAATTAAAAAGGGTTTACACTAACAAAACCAACAGAAACAAGATTAAAAAAGAAGTACAAAGCTGGGAAAAAATCTTTTCAGCCAGTATTTGTGATAAAAGTCTCATTTCTAAAATATATAAATAACTGTGTCAAATTTATAAGAATACACATCATTCCCCAATTGATAAATGGTCAAAGGATATGAAAATACAATTTTGAGATGAAGAAATTAAAGCAACTTATAGTTATATGAAAAATTATCTAAATCACTATTAATTAGAGAAGTGCAAATTAAGACAAACTCTGAGGTACCACCTCACATTTCTCAGATTGGCTAAGATGAGAGGAAAGGATAATGATAAATGTTGGAGGGAATGTGGGAAAACTAGAACATTAATGCATTGTTGGTGGAGTTGTGAAATGATCCAACCCTTCTGGAGGGCAATCTGGAATTATGCCCAAAGGGCTATAAAACTACACATACCCTTTGACCCAGCAGTGCCATTATGGGTCCCTATTCCAAGGAATTCATATAGTAAGGAAAAAGATTCCCATGTACAAAAATTTTTGTAACAGTTCTTTTTTTTTTTCATAGCTAAGAATTGGAAATGGAATGGATGCGCATCAGTTGGGGAATGGATGAACAAGTTTTGGTATGTGAAGATAATGGAATTTTATTTTTCTATAAAAATGGTGAACAAGCTAATTATAGAAAGTCCTGGACAGATTTACATGAACTGATACTGAGCAAAACAAGCAGAAACAGGAATATATTGTACACAATAACAGCAAGAATATGTAATGATCAACTATGAAAGGCTTGATTCTTCTCAGTAGTTCAGTGATCCAAAGAAAATTCCAATAGACTTTGGATAGGAAATGTCATCTGCAACCAGAAAAAGAACTTAGACTGAAAAGGTTTTTCCCTTTTGCTCTGATTTTTCTCTCCCAACATAATTCATAAAACAATGTGTATTAAAAATAAACTAACAAAAGAATGTAAGCACAAAAATCTTTTTAATATAATTTAAGAAAAAGAAAGAAAGAAAGAAAGAAAGCCACTTGGCTGCCTAGGAGGGGAGAAGCTACCCAGGTCAGAAATGGAGAAAGTCAAAACTTCCCTGCCAATTGGAAGCCATTTAGTGAATGGCCACTCTACTTCTACCCTGTATTTCTACACTTATGATAGAAGTATATCCAGTCCCAAAATAATAATTAATATTAATAATAACATAATAATTGTTACCTTATTTAGTTAGAAATCCAACTAGTATGCCTCTTCTTGCAGTCTCCTTGCCATGACCTCACTCTTCCTACCATCTTCACTCCACAATAATCTGTTAGTACTTCTCTTTCATCCTTGAGTGACACCATATATTGTTGGAAAATGTTATATTTATTTGTCTGTATATATGTACAACCTGATACCCTCAGAATAATCAGGAGAATGTGAGGAAGGCTTTGAATACATTGAGTGAATCTACTGTATTAAACTTGATAAAGGGTCTAAAGTTGCACACAGAATGAAGAGGCACAGATAAGGTTCAAGCTGTATTACCTGAAGAA
Organism: Myrmecobius fasciatus; assembly: GCA_023553655.1. Lineage (NCBI taxonomy): Eukaryota > Metazoa > Chordata > Mammalia > Dasyuromorphia > Myrmecobiidae > Myrmecobius > Myrmecobius fasciatus. Next base: position 230,501 of record JAJPUD010003569.1, on the reverse strand, counting down.
ATGCCCACATTGATGAGATCACAAATCTAATAAAGTATCCAAATATATGTATCTAAGAGAATACAAACTCTTTATAGGCAAAGACTGTTTTCATTCTTCCTTCCTTCCCTTCCTCCTTTCCTCCCTTCCTCCCTTCCTCCCTTCCTATTCCTCCATTCCTCCATTCCTTCCTTCTTTTTTCTCTTTCTTTTCTCCTTCTTTTTTCTTTCTTTCTTTTTTCTTTCTTTCTTTTTCCTTTCTTTCTTTCTTTCTTTCTTTCTTTCTTTCTTTCTTTCTTTCTTTCTTTCTTTCTTCACTTCTTTCTTTCTTCCCTTCTTCTTTCCTCTCTCCTCTTCCTTCCTTGGGCAATGAAGTGACTTGCCAGTTCACATAACCAGTAAGTATCTGAAGCTAAATTTGAATTTGAGTTTTCCTGACTATAAGTCCATTGTATAACCTTGCATAATATATTACACATAATAGACAATAAATGCTTGTTGAATTGAATTTGCAGTCCTCCTAGAGAATGAGGAGCATATTCTTATGAGCTGGTCATGTTTTCAAATGCCAATTGTATATTTGTCTAAATAAGTATTTTATGGAGAACTCACATAAGGTAAGCACTCAGAGGTCAGAAAGTAATTCAAGTATGTTCCCAAGTTCTCTCAGAAAAAAAAAAAAAAAACTTTGGTATTAATTAGGATACATGGGAGTCACTGAAACAAGACCACATAGCTTTGGCAATGCCCATTTAAGGAACTGTCAAAATTCCAAGTTAAAGTAATATATTTTGAAGTGATATTTAATTGTGACTTTTAAATGTTCTTTATGCATGTTCAAAGAGAAGCTGCTTTTGAGAGAAATAATACAAATCGTTTTTCCTTTATAACTATATTACTATATCTATAAAATATATAGAAGGGGTAAGCTAGGTGATATAGTGGATAAAGTTGGCTCTGGAGTCAGGAGAAACTGAGCTCAAATATGGTTTCAGATACTTAACACTTACTAGCTTTGTGACCCTGGGCAAGTCACTTAACCCCAATATAATAAATAAATAAGTAGAGATGTGTGTGTGTATATATATATATGTATATATGTATATATATACATATATATACATATACCCATGTGTATGAATGTATGTATGTGTATATATATACATATATATGTATATATATATATACAATGAACTCCCCCAAAGTTATGTAAAACTGATACACATACATATGTATGGGTATTCACAAAATATAATGTGTGTATGTGTGTGTGTGTATATAATAAAACAACTCACACTTGCCATTGCAGAAGTAGCCCTTAAAAACTCCCCATATTTTTACATCATCTCCTCCTTCAATTGATGAGTTGCTCCCCAGATTCTATTTGAAGAAACCCGCATTCCTGTTTATTTTAAACTTAGCTCAGGTCTGGGATGTTTGGGATGGCTTTTCTACCTTGACTTCCTCCTCTCTCCTCTCCCCTTTTCATCTTGCTTTTTATCTTCTGTTTCCTGTTACCGTAGAAGCTCCTTGAGGACAAATTTTGCCTTTCTTTTGCTTATATTTGTATTTCCAGAACTTACTCTAGAGTCTGGCACCATAGTAAACAATTAATAAAAGTTCCATGTATCTAGCCAGCAAAGAAGGTTAATTTGTCTTTAGAAAAGTGTTCATTAGTAGCCCTTAGTCCTTAGCCTAAACTAATCACATCATGTTCCCAAAAGAGTGCAGGCAAGTGACATACACCATAATTCAAGAAATCTCTGGATCATCTCTGAAGTAACTTATAAAGAACCAGAAAGAATTGTCAAGCAGGAAAGATTACCACTTCCCTGTCAGGTCCTGCCTGGAAGTGATAAAATTTAGAGCTAAGGCTTCTGCTTACTCAAGTTAGGGTTTATTGCCTTGGCTAAGACAACAATACAGCACATCACCAAAAAGAGAAGTATAATTTTCCAATTTAAAAGAAGCATAATATCACTCAACATGTCAACATATGGAAAGACTATAGGTGTCCATAAAAGAGTGAGCTAGGGTGGGTTCATCAGATTACCCTATGTAGTGGAGACTGTATACAGAGGAAGTCCATCAGATGAGCAAACCTTTTGGCCCATCTCTGGCAGCAACAGTAGAAAGGCAGAAGTGTCTGCTTGGTCTAGCACATGGTCAGCTGACCATTTGTAATAACATAAGCATCGCACTTCTTCAGAAATCCAAGTGATCTACTCCAGTCCACCAACAAAGTAAGGGAGGTTAACAATCAACACAGTCAAACCCAACAGTAACTGAGCCAGTAAGGAGTAATCTCAGTAGCCAAGTAATCTTGACCCAACTCAGCAACAGATAGACCCATCAATTTGACATAGCCTGTATGGAAAGAAAAAACCTTGCTTTCAGTGTTTCTCCTTTTTAAATGGTAGTTCTTGGTTTAGATATGTGATTCTGATGATACTAAAGAAGGTCTTTGCATATCTATACATTTCAAGTTCTAAACATAAATGAGAACTTTATATATCTATCCATAAAAAATTACTGCTGTGTCTATATCTATAGATGATAGATATCATTATGTAGGTTTTCTTTTTATTATAGAGTATTAAAAAAATCTTGGTGGGATTTTTAGTAATTAAAGCTTAAAACTATATTTATTCAGTGTTGAATGATCATTGAAATCCTGTTAACAATCCAACTAGGTTATACAGAATAGTTTCATATAAGTCTGTAACATAAATGTATATATACAAATATAGAAAATATATAAATATATTTAATGTAAAAATGAAATCATCCAGTATTGCAATATAAAATGTGGGTATTATATATATATATACATACATACATATACCTTGCTGTAGCTTCTTTATTAATATTTTGTTTAACTTTTTATAGACATTATTGATCATTGCATATATTTTTATAACAGAGATACTAATTTCTTTTTAAACATTAATGTAATTCTTTCATAAAATAATTTGCAATTGTCCTCTTTGGTAATTCATTTATGACTTTATTTTTCTGAGATTATATTGTTATAATCTCTAGGTCCTATTAATCTGAATATTTTATTTTGTAGAAATTCTTTTATTTTATTGAAATTCTCAATTTTGCTAGCATAAAATCACAAAAGGCAGATTCTGATATTCCTCTCAAATTGTTATTTATAGATTTATATAGCATATAAATATATAATTATGATTAATTATGAATTCAAATAAAAAAAAAACAACTAGGGGCAGCTAGGTGGCACAGTGGATAGAGCACCAGCTCTGAAGTCAGGAGGACCTGAGTTCAAATCTGGTCTCAGACACTTAACACGTCCTAGCTGTGTGATCCTGGGCAAGTCACTTAACCCCAATTGCCTCAGCAAAAAAAAACAAAACAAAACAAAAAAACTTATACTATGTCATTTCAGTGAGTGTTGTTAATATTGATCTAATTCCCTATTTTACCTGCACAAACCACTTCCCTCCTGTTACTCTGGCTAAGCTCAAATTTCTTAACATCTTTGGTCAAGATATAAGCATGGTACCACATTTTTCTGTCCCTATCATTCAATATCTAGGCTTGATTAAGATTGCTTTGCAGTGTATCTTTCCAATAAGTGTTAAACCTTTTATCTACTAAAACATTCTAAGGTCTAATCTCTAACTCATAGTTTATGTGCTTAAATTTTCTTTCTTAATTCTCACTATGAATTTCATAGTAGAAGGTAGAAATTTTTAAAAATTAAAGCATATTCCTTCTTATATTATTCTAGCTAAGAGTGTAATTATGGAGCTCTCCTCTATAATTCTTCTCTACTTTGTTCTGAAGGAACTTCTGGGGAGCTTCATTCCCAGAAATAATAATTCATGAAGAAGGCAATGAAATCTTATGGGAGGAGCTCTGTACCCAAACTCATAGGATGTTAGCCAAATCTGGGTCCTTCTACTCACCATCTGCCCATCTTGGCACCAACCTTTTATCCCTCTGGATGTTTGTCTTTGCTTTCTCCATCTGCTGTCCTTTACAATAATTTCCCCCAGGGGAAATAAATTCCTTTTCCCCTGAGAATATATTTGGTCCCAAGAAGCTTATCCACCAAACTAAAAAGGATGAAGTTCCTTAAATTACTTAATAACTTATTATGGAACCTTCTATAAGATCACATGCATATGCATACCTGGGAGAAGGAGATGCTTCCTGATACATAAGAGCTGGGTACCCTTGTGAGAAGAATGTGGCTTCCATTCCCCACCTCTGGGCCTTGGTTTCAATGCTTTCCATATTTCTCCCAGTGCTTCCCAGGAGAGTCATGATTGTGCAAAAGCACTTCTAGTGCCCTTCCTGGAGAGATCTTCCTTTGGGATTCTTATCTCCCTCCAACAACATATTACTTCATTAATGACAGAACATAGATAGCAAGCCAAAAATTAGTTTGATTCAGTTCTTTTTACTTCCATCCTCTGAGTTCCTTTGACTTCCTTTAAAGTTTCTCTTAGATGATCTCTTTAATTTTTAACTAGCATTCAAGAAAAGTGAAAGTTTAAAAAAAAAGAGTCTTGTTTAGGTCTGAACTCATATAACTATTGGTTCAATTTGTATTTTTCCCCCTTGGTAGCTATATTTGTTTACCTTTTTCCATGTTATTTTTTCCCCTTTGATTTAAGGGGGATTTAAGTGTTACATAGTGGATAGAGGACTGGAAAGAACGCAATGAGATATAGATTCAAGCTCTTCTTTCTAATACATGTTGACCATATAGTTATGAAAAAGCCCCTTAAAATCTCCTTACTCTAAGCTCTTCTGTAGGACTTATAGTTACATGAAGGTATTTTCTCCTAAGAACTCCTATGCCTATGAAATCACCAATATTTCCCTTATCTGCATGTTCTTTGTTTGTTTGTTTGTTTAACTAATTTCCTTAGAAAACCCCTGCTCATAGGAACAGAAAACATCTTTCCTTTGGGGGATAAATTTTTATTTTTATTTTATATTTGATGAATAAAATTTAATCAGATAATTCAGGTTGCTTGATTTCAAACAGTTTTCCTAATTGTCTGCAATATTAATTGGTTAATGGTGACATTCTGAATTTTGATGCGTTTCTTTGGGAATTAAACTAGATCAGTGTTTTTGGCATGTTAATAAGGTATTCTTCATCTTTTGTTTTCAATGTTTTGGGGCAATTGTGTTCTATTTCCTGTACTAATTTATGCAGGATATTTGTTTCATCTTGTTTTGTGCAAATCTATCATATGTTGATCCTATTTATTTTACATTCAAGATAATTTATCTTAGATTATATAAATCAATAAGGTTAAGTATCTACTAGGAAAAATAAAAAAGAATAAAATAATCTATATTCACAATCTTCCTGTGTTCTAATGGGTGGGAGTGGTAGGGTGAGTGACTGAGGGGTCTGTGATCTAATGCATTAGAGAATTATGTTTTTCCAGCCTTGGTATCTTTCCATTTTCTTCTGTCTACTTCTACCACTACATTTTTGTGTTCTAAATCTGCCACTTTCTTTCTCCAGATTCATTCTTTCTGTTCTGTTCTAGATAACGTGAATACTATTAGACTTCACTTCCATCCAAGTCTGGCTACTATTTCGTATCCAGTCTACTTACTAATTCCAGATGAGTGCCAGTATTACTATGGTGAGAAATGGGAAATTCTGGATCAATAACTGCCAATTATTGACTCTAAGATATCCCCACAATCATGGCTACAGTCAACTTGAAGCAAAATTAGTGCATTCTCTCTAGTGATTATCTTTTATTTATCCTGTATAAATAGCCTTTTGGTACATAGTCATTTGCTTGTCATCTCCTCCATTAGACTGTAAGTTCTTTGTGAGCAAGGACTATATTTTGTCTTTATTTGTATCACATTGAACTAGTTTAATAAATGTTTATCCCCAATACTTAGTAGAGGCTGAATCAATGTTAAGTGACTGACTGATAGAAGTGCTAATGAAGAAATTGATATTTTAGTCTGCTGTTTTGTTTTGTGTTTTGAACAAGTAGATTGTGCAAAGTTTTCCCCCCTACCTTTTTTTTTCTTTTTACAATTTTTAAAAATTTATTTTATATTTAATTTATGGAACACAACAAGTATTTCTATTAAATAGTATAGTAGGAAAAGTTGATTGCATATGAAATTGCAAATCTTTTGTGCAATTTCTTGCTACTTTGAGATTACAAAGTTGAGGTGGACTTAGATATTACTTCTCATTTTGCCACGCAAAAAGAAAGTCCTTTCCTGACATTGATCTTTATCAATTATTTTGAAAGTTTTTCTTTTCAAAATAAAGGATGAAGAGTGAGAAAATTATAAATTTCAAAAATCAAAGTTAATTTGTGATTTTTAGTAAAAAAAAAATCAAGATTAGTTTGAAATAAAATCTTCCCTTAAAAAAAACCTACTTTCAAAAGAAAGGTTTTAAGATAACCATTTTAGATTATTCCTCCCCTCAAGTCTTATTTTGATGCTGTAAGCATGGGATTGAGGCTACCTCAAGTTCTCAAAAGTCAACAGTGTACCAACTTTGTGCAGTTTTATCAAGCTTGAAAGACTTACTGAATGAGCCTAGTCATGCCAGTCTTGTAGAACTTGGCTAATTAAAGTTTGAAAATGTTTGTCACCAAAAGTTCAGCCAGTGTCAAATTTACTTGAGCAAAACAACTTACAAAGACCATTTACTTAAGCTGAGAAGGATTAGAATGTATGTTAAAGACATTACCCACTTTGAAGAAACAGTGAAGTCTTAGAATATTAAAAAAAACAAATCAGGTATTAAGATCTACAATTCACATATGTGTACCCCCAAGTAACACACTACATATATATATATATATATATATACATATATATATATATGTGCGTATACATGTGATATCAAAGAGGAAAAACTTCAGTGCTATATTAATTTTCTTTTTCTGTATGTTAGACCTATAATTTCTTAAGCATATAAATATTCTGCTCCTATTGCTTTCATTATAGCTTTTATGAATTCATTTGTTTTCAGCATAAAAATAACATTGTATGATCTCTTATCCTCCAGAGTTTTCTTTTTTAAAATTCTGGCTTCGGCAAAATGGGAAAGATAGTGGGAGTTTGAGGAAAAAGCCCAAGTCAGTAGATAAAATTTATATGTGGTAATTTTGTTGGACCTTTCTCATTTTTCTTGGGAATCAGAGATAGGACTCACCTGATTCCTTCCTTGGCTTTTTTAAACATTTTAGATTACTTTCTGTCTAATTTTCTCAAAAATAAGTATCCTTTTGCCAGGTTCTGCTATCACCAGAAGAAAATGCCCAGAAGTAAGTTCAATGTCTTGTTTTCAATGTTGTCTGCATTCATTCTCTGAAAGAAAACCCCTTTTACCTTTCTTCTTGAATATGCTATAGAGTAAAACCTTTATGCATATCTTTAGAAGAATTCTTGAATCTCTTTTCTTGGTCTGAAACCATTGATGTGGTTGGTTTCATTATATTGCCACTGCCAAGTTTATTATCTACTTTTCTTTCCCCCTTGTTAGCATGTGTAATTGTACGGTTTTAAGAACATGGATGACTCAACCTAAAAAGAGCTGAAAAAATAAGGGACAGATGTGTTTCTATGTATTTTCATGAGGGTTGCTAAGGATGGGAAGCCTTTCAGCTTATTTAGGAATCTCAACTCAGAGGTAGATCCTGCATTCTTATCCTCTTCTACCCCTCTCCTCCATTATCCCCTCAGCCACTAAAGTGATGGAATGCTCAAACCCTAAGTGCCACCCACAAACCTGAATTAAAAACTCAACAAATGTGATGGCCACCCAACAGCAAAAAGAGGCAATTAATACTCTATTATCCCATAGGGTTAGAAGGTTGAAAAGCTTCCTATATGTGAAGTTAGACCAAAGTGATTGTTCCTTCTATTCAGGCAGGGGTAGGATTGGGGGTGATTTATAAGCACTATTCAAAGTAATTGTTTGTGGCACAAATTAAAAAACACTGTGGCTGATCAAGAAAATTAATCCCATGGTTAACCTGACTAGGAAAGCAGCAGAAGACGAAGTCTTTGGTGCAACAGAAATTGTTGGGAAGAGAAATATATTCATATGCTCCAAGCTAAAATGATTTTTTGAGGAAAAAATTGGGATTAAGTGACTTGCCCAGGGTCACACAACTAGGAAGTGTTAGTTGTCTGAAATCACATTTGAACTCAGGACCTCCTGACTTTAGGGCTGATGCTCCATTCACTGTACCACCTAGCTGCCCCCTAAGATTATTTTTAAAATTGCATTTAAAAGAAAAAAAAGGTAGTCATTTGCAAAACATTTTAGAATCATTGCCTTGTTTTAGCTCCCTGTGAGTCTACAGAGTAGGTTCTACAGATATTATCATCTTTTCTCTAGAGAGGAAAAAAATGGAAGCTTAGTTAGGGAGAAGTAATTTGTCCTGGAACATAATATCAGAGCTAGGATTTGATGATTTACATCACTTTAAGTTGAATATTCGTCTCACTAGCCAGACTTCTGAAAGTCCAAGTGTCAGGTTAGTTCTTTGAAGCAGATCTACAGTCTTTGATAAGTATGAAATTTAAGGGGTATATCTCTATGGTAGGGGCAGGTAGTAAAAGGTTGTTTATTTCCAAAATCAAATCATCTTTGAACAAATTGATTACTGATAGCTTACACTACTTGATAGAGTTACTGTAAGGAAATGACTGTAAGTCTTGCTTGCTATTTTTCTATCTACTTTCCAATGTTTTCTAAGTCACTTTGTATTCTTCTTTCTTACTTTGTCCCTTTCCATTGTAAATCAATTGGAATGGCCATCCTGATCTTGATGAACTAATCTAAGATGCTCATTTCAAAAACCATGCAGTCAACTAAAGAGCATCACTAAGGATTCATTTTTTGTTGAACACTGAAATTAACACTGAAAACCAGGATAAAAATAGAGTATCACCTCTGGCTTCAGGGTCTCAAGATGTAGCTGGGTATCCATAGCTTTAATTCTTGAAAAGTGCTATCCATTTGAGAAGAAACTTAAACAGTATATTTCCAAAGGAGGCAAATCCAGTGCTTGTGGAGATATTAAAGAAAGGAAAACTTTGCACTAGGCAAAATCAAAGAGGAAAGTCTTCCTGGCAGCAAGAAAAAAAGTTGTGGGATTACTTTTGTGAGAGAATTGAATGTTTAAAGCTAAGAAGAATATTCCAGTCAAAGATGAGCAGAAGCAGAAGCAAAGAAAAAATTAGCAACAGTAAAGGACTGTTGTTGTTCAGTCATTTAAATCTTGTCCAACTCTTTGTAATCCCATTTAGAGTTTTCTTGGTAAAAATACTGGAGTAGTTTGACATTCCTTTCTACACATTATTTTTGATGAAGAAACTGAAGCAATAAAGAATTAAATATCTTGCCCAGGATCACATAGTTAGAAAGTCTCTGAGGCCATATTTGCATTCATGCAGATGAGTCTTGCTGACTCCTGGCCCAACATTTTAACTATCATGAGTCCTTAATGCCTAAAGTAAAAGTAAAGATACCTACATCCAAATTTAGAACATTGGAAATTATCCAAATTATCCAAAATTGTAAAGAATTCTGTAGCTTTTTTGGAAGTTATTTTTTTATTTGATTTGACTTTGAATTTTTATCTGTTTAAGAAGAAGTGATTGTACTAGTTGTTTCTAACTTTCCCAAATCAAGTTAATCAAGGTTGTTAAGTGCTTAGTATGATTGCTAAATGCTGAAAAAACAAAAAGGCAGAAACAAACTATGCTCTCAAGAAAGTCACAATCGAATTGAAGGGGGGGGCAATAACAACTATGAACAAAAAAAGATATGTACAGGATCAAATAAGATACACTCAGGATGAATCAGAAATAATCATAAAGGGGAAGAGTCAACATTAAAAGACAATTTAAAAGGTTTCTTTCAGATAGTGAATTTTTTAGCTGAGATTTGAAGGAAGTTATTGAAGCTAGGATACAAACAGGGAAGGAGAAAATTCCAGATATGAGAGAAAGCCAGAAAAAATTGCATAGAGTGGGGAAAGAGAGGTCCTGAGTAACTAACAGTAGGAGATTGGTGTTACTAAAAAATCTAGCACATGGATGGAAACAACTAAAAACTGGAAAGGTAAAAAAGGGTTTAAAAAACTAAACAAGATTTGATCTTTGTTTCCAGAGGGAAAAGGCCCAACGTATGCTTATTTAATAGGAGTACAACTCATTCAGATTTGTAATTTAGAAAAGTCACTTTGGTAATCGAATGGAGAATGGACAGGAACTGGGAGAAACTTGAAGCAGGGAGACCAGTCAAAAGATGGTAAAAATTCAGGCACAAGTTAATAAGGGCCTGATTCAGGGTGATGGCACAGAAGAAAGAAGAGAATGCATAGTGCAAAAAAGCAAAAAAAAGCAAAAAAAAAGAATTGACAACAGATAGGAAGAGAGGAGGTTTAGGAAGAAAAAAAAAGTGAGATCAGTTTCTGATATGACTTTAAGGTATCCATAGGACATTCAGCTTGAAGCATCCAACAGAGAGTTGGAGATAAGAGAGGCAGGTCAGGAGAAAGATTAAGGCTGTATAATTAGTTATGATCCTTTTCATAGGTACAAAAATTGAATCCATGGGAGAAGATGAAATATCAGGTGTAAAGGGGAAAGAAAACAGGTTTTTCCCCCTTTCATTCTCCAAGAAGACCATGATATCAGGGAGGTGATGCTATGTCACGCAAATGAATTGGATTGAAGTGAGGGAGGGCTGTGCAAGATCATCAGCCTCATTTTTTCCTCCAGAGCCAACTGAATCCAGTGGCAAGATAGAGATCAGTATGATTGGCAGTGGTTGTCAGGAAAAATGTATAGCAAACAGGAATGACAGTATGAAGATCCAGTGAAGAAGAGACAAGAGGAAAGATCAGATAGGTAGGAAAAGAATGAGTGAGCAGTGAAAAAATAAGAGACTGAGGAGAAGAGGATAATGAACAGGGTTAAAGCCTACAGAGATCAAGACATTTGGGGATTAAGAAAATGCAATTAGATTTGGTGCCTTAAAAATCAGTGGATTTGGAGAAAGTAGATTCAATTGAAGGGTGAGGTTAGAAACCAGACTAAAAAGTTTACAATAGATTCAGAGAGGAGGTAGTTACCTGTTGTAAATAGTCTTTGTGACAGATACAAAGAAACAACATAGCATAGTTGATAGTGTGCTTCACTTGGAGTCAGGGTATCTGAACAAAGAGGAGATTCTTCATCTCAATTGCTACCTAGCCTATTCTTAATCACTGAATGAGTGTGACTTCAGTTTTGTTGAAGACTTCAGCTTAAAAAGGTCAAGGTCTTCCACTGCATCCTGGCTATCTCCAGGGGTCCTGATATATGTCTGGCCACTGTACCCAGATGGATCTGGAGGGGAAAGTGAAGCAGGTGACCTTGCCCAGCCCTCCTTCACTTAACTCAAATTAACTTGCGTGCCATGGCATCCCCTCTCTGATATCATGGTCCTCTTTGAGAACAAAGGACAAACAACAAGCATTTGAAGTAAGCAAAACCTACATTCATGTTCAACTTTTTTTTTCCTTTTTTTATTTATTAAAGCTTTTTATTTGTATAACATATGTATGGGTAGTTCCCCAACATTGATCTTTACAAAGCTTTCCATTACAAATTTTA
>JAJPUD010003569.1:168825-218768 GCA_023553655.1 Myrmecobius fasciatus | reverse complement strand
AGTAAGCAAAACCTACATTCATGTTCAACTTTTTTTTTCCTTTTTTTTATTTATTAAAGCTTTTTATTTGTATAACATATGTATGGGTAGTTCCCCAACATTGATCTTTACAAAGCTTTCCATTACAAATTTTATCCCCAGTCCCCTCCCCTCCCCTAGATGGCAGGAAGTCCACTACATGTTAATAATGTTGAAATGCTTGAGAAGTTATGCAAGAAAAATCTTATCTACAAGAAAAAAAAGAATCAGAGAAAGGCAACACAATGCAGGTAAATGTCAATAGAAATCACGGAAATGTTATGTTGTGGTCCATATTTCATTTCCCTCTCTCTGGGTGTATATGGTTTTCTTCAGTGAACAATTGGAACTGGTTTGAGACAATTCTTTGTTGCAGAGAGCCATGTCCATCAGAATTGATCATCATGTCATACTGTTGTTGCTGTGTATGATGATCTCCTGGTTCTGCTCGTTTCACTCAGCATCAGTTCATGCATGTCCCTCCAGGCCTCTCTGAAATCATCGTGCTGGTCGTTTCTTACAGAGCAATATTATTCCATAACATTCATATACCATAATTTATTCAGCCACTCTCCAATTGATGGGCATCCATTCAGTTTCCAGTTTCTAGCCACTACAAAAAGGGCTACCACAAACATTCTTGCACAGGTGGGGCCCTTTCCCTCCTCTAAGATCTCTTTGGGATATAGGCCCAGTAGAAACACTGCTGGGTCAAAGGGTATGGACGTTCAACTTTTGATATTACTATGTGGCCAAAGATGGCTTTCAGAGCATTTTCTAGGACACTGTAAGATCATAAATTTGGAATTGTAAGAAATTTTAGGGCTCATCCAGTTATTGTTTAGGCAATTTTAAATCATATCTGACTCTTTATGACTCCATTAATGAGTCATTTTTCAGTTATATTTGATCTTTATGACCGCAGTTGGGATTTTCTTGACAAGAATAGTGGAATGGTTTGCCATTTTCTTCTCTAGAGTTAAGTGACTTGCCCAGACTTACATTTGCCAATGACTGAGGATGGATATGAATTCAGGAAGTTGAAACTTTTTTTTGACTCCAGGCCAGACACTCTATTCACTATACTACCTAGCTACCAAGTACAACATTCTTATTTTATAGATAAATTAAAGAGGCCAAGAGAATTGCATTACTTATTCTGGTTATTATTTATTTTTTCTTGAAGATTTAGGACTTAAAAGCCATTTTCTTTGACTCTAAATGTTCTTTTCAGCATATTATACTACCTTCCTAAATTTATGATCTTCATCGTTGGAAATATGCAAGTAAGTTTAAAAAGAATACTCATTTATGTGGTAGTTTGCAAAGGCTTAAGAGTTGATCTCTATTGTGTAGAATCTTAGAGTTTAGTGATCAAAACATTTTATAAATTCACTGTACTTAAAGTAACTGAGTCTCTACCATGAATCGGTTACATTTATTATTTTTCAAACTGAGGAGCAGCAGCCCAAGTTCAAGTCAAAACAAATATTTCATTGACTACATCCCATATATAAGTCTCTTTGCTAGCTTCTGGAGACATAAAAACCCAGAGTCCTCCAGCTGCTAACATTCTGCAGCAGCTACAAATTACACAGAGAGGGAAGAGAAAGTTTGTTTGATGTCATTTTAAATGTGAGAGAATATTAAGAACGGAAGGCATTAGGAAGAGTCTTGCAGAAGATGTGCCATCTGAAATGAATTCTGAAGGAAACTAAAGTGTCAAATTGGTATAAACGTGGAGGAAGTACCTTCCAGACATGGGGGACAATTCTTTGCAAGAAATGGAATATGAAAATTAGAAGGGAAGCAATAAATTAGGAAATGATCTTTACATTTAAGGGTTCTGATAAAGACCTCATTTCTAAAAAAATATAGAGAATTGTCTCATATTTATAATAATTCAAGCCACTCTCCAATCAATAAATGGTCAAAGAATATGAACAGGTAATTTTCAGATGATGAAATTAAAGCTATTTCTAGTCATATGAAAAGGTGCTCCAAATCGCTATTGATCAGGGAAATGCAAATTAAGACAACTCTGAGATACCACTACACACCTGTCAGATTGGCTAAGATGACAGGATAAGATAATGACAAATGTTGGAGGGGATGTGGGAAAACTGGGACATTGATACATTGTTGGTGGAACTGTGAATGGATCCAACCATTCTGGAGAGCAATTTGGAACTATGCTCAAAAAATTATCAAACTGTGCATATCCCTTGACCCAGCAGTGTTTCCATTGGGCCTATATCCCAAAAAGATCTTAAAGGAAAGAAAGAGATCCACATGTGCAAAAATGTTTGTGGCAGCCCTTTTTGTAGTGGCTAGAAACTGAAACTGAATAAATGCCCATCATTTGGAGAATGGCTGAATAAATTATGATATATGAATGTCATGGAATATACTTGATCTGTAAGAAAATGACCAACAGGATGATTTCAGAGAGGCCTGGAGAGACTTGCATGAACTGATGTTCAGCAGACTCAGGAGATCATTATACATGGCAACAAGAAGACTGAAGGACATGGTTCTTTTCAACATTGAGATGTTTCAAACCAGTGATGAAGAAAGCCATATATACTCAGAGAGAGGGATCTGAATGTGGACCACAACATAACATTTTCACACTTTCTATTGATGTTTGCTTGTATTATGTTTCCCTTCTCAGAATTTTTTTCTTATAGATCCGATTTTTCTTTTATAGCAAGATGAGTGTATGAATATGTATACATATATCCGATTTTTCATTTATTTTAACATAATTAACATGTATTAGACTTCCTGGCATCTAGGAGAGAGAGTGGGAGGTAGGAGGGAAAAAATTGTAACAGAAAGCTTTGCAAGGGTCAATATTGAAAAATTACCCATGCATACATTTTGCAAATAAAAAGCTTTAATAAAAAAGAAAGAAAGAAATATAGTGGTAGTGGAATAGCTTTAGAATGCCATGAAGAACATGAGTATGTCCACTCCATCTCTTGGACCTGTTGGAAAGAGGGAAAAGAGAATAACTACAAGTGAACAGGATGTCTTAGACTACTTAAGATGCTACCTATCTTAAGGTATCTATCTATCTATCACAATTCATAAATAGTCAGTTCATCATTTTTTTCTTTTACTACAATTTAGATGTATTTCTTGGGACCAAAACAGATTACTTTGAGTGACCCATGATGTTGTATGAAAATTCACTAGATTTAAATTAGCTCTGTGAAGGAGGATATCTTGTTTTATCTAATTTTTCTATCTCATTCATAGGGTAAGATAATTGCACAATGAAGCTCCTAATAAATATCTGTTACATGAAAAAAAGAAAAATAAACAAGAAATGGAATGTGATATACAGCTGAGCCTTAGCTGCTTTCACTTTTTCTGACTTCTATAGAAGATATATTGACAGTTAATTTTTTTAATTAAATAATCCTTTCCATTTGTTAGCCAAAGTTATGAGAGAGAAGACTGAAACCATAATTTAAAAACTTTGAAAAAGCTTCAGGCTGCCTCTGGAATGAGAAAAAGAAAAAATTATCAAAAAAATCTATTTGACTAATTGAATACATATTTAATTTTGTGAAATAATCTTTCCAAGGCAAGTCTAGAAGAAACTGGAATGCCACCCCCATTTACTGCTAAATTATGTAATTGTATATTTTGATATAGTCATGATTTCATTTATATATGTACATCTCCTATTGTTATATTACAACCAACACATGTCATATCATTCACTGGATAATACAAAAGCTAAAAGAAATTGAGCTGCCAGGTAAATTATTCATGTGTTTTAAAAGAAATCATGCTAAATGAAAAGACATTGCCTTGCTGGAGAAAGACTGAATTAACTAGGCAAATTTATTGAAGTTGAATATACTTGACCATTGTTGAGAACCTCATTTAAAAAAGAGCTAAATTTTATGTCTAAGTGAAAGAATTATCTTGGCTTATTGCCCTCTTAGCTACATCTAAAGCCTGAGAGAGGGCAAACTTCTTAGAGGTGCCTTTGTTGCTATTTATTACTGTCATATCTTAAAAGATGAAGGAGAAAGAGAAAGAAAGGATTTGCAACTATTTTGCTGATACACATGCTTATCTATATTTGCTAAAGGAGAGGGTAGCATTTTCTCAGCACCCTGCCAAGAGTGGTTGTGTGACAGAAGAGAAAGACACTGCTATGATGGCCCCAAATGATCAGAAAAATAGATTTTTTCAGGAGATTTGTGAGGACCAGAAGGAAAATAGTCAACTGAAAAGAAAAGTTGTGAAGTAGGCGTCATGCAGTATAGATTATTCATTAAAGAGATGAAAAACATCAAGGCCAGCAGTCTGAAGGTGTGAGTTGTTTAAACAAATTGTGGTACATTAATGTAATGGAATTATTACTGAGCCTTAAAAAATGACAAATATGTTAAGTTCAAGAAGCACAGAAATATCTACCGAACTGATGCAGAGTAAAGTAAGCAGTCAAGAAAACTACATATATATCTGTATATCTATATCTATATCTATATCTATATACATATACATATGCATATATATATATATATATAAACCACAATAATGTAAGTGGAAAGAACCACAAAAATTAAGTAAACATTACAGAACTATAAAGAATATGTATGGTTCAAAACATAGAAAAGAAAACCTCCCCTCCCAACTCCATACGTCCTCCCTACACACACACACACACACACACACACACACACACACACATCCAGAAATGGAAGGATCATAGATGTTGTACATTGTGTATATTCTCAGATTTTTTTCAGTGTATTAGTCAATTCTGTTGAATTTTTTCTTCTGTTTCTATGAACCAACCAAATAAGGACATATCTAGTAGGTGGCCCATTAGGTATGAGGATGGTAACTCATGAAATAATTTATGCTACCGTATAAAATGATAATATTACTACTACAAGTAGTAGTGATAAAAATAACAATCATATTATTGTGACATGTTTAGTTAAAAGCATCTTAACCCTAGATAGTTATGAACTACTAAATTGCTAACAACTTCACCAAGGTCTCTTTACTGTTAATACAAAATAAAGTAAAATAAAAGCATTGAAATGCAGTACATTATATAATTCATATTTATCTAGATCTGGAGGACATGCATTTGAAGGCATCCACAATCAATAAAGTCTCTTAAATATTTTTCAATTAATTTATTTCTCAATCTGTCATACAAAATAAGCAAACAAAAAACTAGTTTCATCTACATCTGAGTAAAAGACAATTGAAATCAAGATCCACTGAAACCAAATAAATAAGTAGAACCAGAGGATGGTAGCTTTAGAGCTGGAAATGACCTCAAAAATGATCAAGGTCAACTTCCTCATTTTTTGGACAGGAAAAGAAACAAAGCCCAGAAAAGTCAATTGACTTTCCAAACTCACAAGGTATTAAATGATAGAGCCAAATTTCAAATTCAGATCCTTGCACTTCAAATCCACTATTTCTATTGGACCACTCTCCATAATAAGAATCACTGTTTATTGTACAGAAGGTATACTAACTAGTTTACACCAGTGATTCAGGCTCATAATTGAAAAGTAATGAAACACCCACACAATCCAAAATGCAACACAATAATTTTACTCATAGATTTTCATGAACTGATGCTGAGCGAAATGAGCAGAACCAGGAGATCATTGTACATGGCAACAACAATACTATATGATGATCAATTCTGATGGACATGGTTCTCCTCAACAATGAAATGTTTCAAACCAGTTCCAACTGTTCAGTGAAGAAAGCCACATATACCCAGAGAGAAGGATATGAAATGTGGACCATAACATAGCATTTTCATGCTCTCTATCGATGTTTGCTTGCACTGTGTTTCCTTTCTCTGATTTTTCTTTCTTGTAGATATGATTTTTCTTGCACAAAAATGATAGTTGTGGAAATATGTATACATATATTCGATTTGTCAAGTATTTTAACATAATTAACATGTATTAGACTTCCTGCCATCTAGGAGAGGGGTGGGGAGTAGGGGGGAAAAATTTGTAACAGAAAGTTTTGTAAGGGTTAATGTTGAAGAATTACCCATACATATGTTTTGCAAATAAAAAGTTTTAATTAAAAAATAATAATTTTACTCATAAAAATATTTAAAAGTGTATAGTTTCTTATAAATTATAACAAAGCCTCCAATTCCTGCCTTTCAATGCAGGATCAATGCCAATCAATGCAATAACTATGTTGAATCAAAAAGGTATCTTCACAGGATATCAGAAAATCTACTGAAATTCAAGACACCAATTCCAAATATGTTAGACTTGTTTTTAAGTATATCTGACCCAATGCATCAACCAGCTTCTAAAGATATCCACCTTGCCAATATAAAATTAATAATATTCCTACTTACATAGTTTTGATACATTATAGAAGCCCCTCATCCTAATTCCTTGACTCACTCCTCTCACCATATCTGGCCAGGCTTCATATCTCTTCATTTCTACCTCCACAGCATCTCTCACATATTGTCTCTTTTCTACAATCATACAGTTACCAATTTAGTTCAGGGCCATTCTCCTGAACTATTACAATATTTCTTCCTCAAGTCTCTCCTCACTCCCCACAATTGTCAAAATGATTTTTTTAAAACACAAATCTGACCTTGACTCTTCTACTCAAGTTCTAGTGTCTCTTTATTATTTCAAGGATGAAGATGAAGATGAAGATGATGATGATACATGGTTAAGGTTTGCAATGCTTTATATGGTGTTTCATTTAATTATCAGAATAACTCTGAGGTAGATGCTATTGTTATTTCATTTTACAATTGTAGCAGAGAGGTTAGGTTGTTTTATCCAAGGCTATAGAACTAGTAAAAAGCCATGAAGAAATTTGAACTTGGTCTTTCTAAATCCAAATCTACCACCCACCTACCCAGAAAAAATTAAAATTTTTCACTCACACCATAAGCTATCTTTCATCATTTTCAAAAATACATCATTGCTCCTAATATACACAAGGATGCAGACAAGCTGATCCTATAACTGCTCCTCCTACACTACATCCCATTTCCTTTCTCCATGCTTGGAATGAACCACTTTCTCATTTCACCCTTGTTAGCATTCTAGTCTCTTTTAAGCCTCAACTTAAATGCAACTTTTTACATGAAGTCCATGTTACATGTTCTCTCCAGCTGTTAATTCCCTGTCCACCCCCAAATTACTTTGTATTTACTTATATATGTACATAGCAGTGGATAAAGAGACTAGTCTGGAATTAGAAAGGCCTGGGTTCAAATACACACTTACTAGTTATGTGATGCTGTTTTCTAAACACTTAACTCTGTTTACTTCAGTTTTCTCATCTATAAAATGAACTCAAAAAGGAAATGGTAAACTGCTCCAATATCTTTGCCAAGAAATCCTCAAATAGAGCTATGAAGAGTTGGAATAATAATATAGGTATATGTAGTCTCCCTTCACTGTATTGTAAATTCAAAAGACATAGTATAATGTTTAATAAATACTTATTGATTGATTTTCTATGTCAGAGCTAGCTCTTCTGAATTCTTTTGTTTTGTTTTGTCTCATCATATGTTATAAAAAATATTTCATTCTGGCTGAATTTTTTGTTGCTGTTTTCTCAATAGTATTTTATTTTTCCAGTGACATGTAAAAGTAGTTTTCAACATTCATTTTTATAAGATTTTCAGTCCTAAATTTTTTCTCCCTCCTCTCCTTCCTTTCCCCTTCCCCAGGACAGCAAGCAATCTGATATTGGTTATACAAGTACAATCATTTTTAAACATATTTCCATATTTGTCATATTATGAAAGACAAATCAGACCAAAAGGGGAAAAACATGATGAAGAAAACAGCAAAAACAAAAGTGAAAATAACCATATTCAGTCTGCATAGTTCTCGCTCTGGATACAGATGGCATTTTCTATTCCAAGTCTATTGGAATTGTCTTGGATTGCCACATTGCTGAGAAGAGATAAGTCTATCATAGCTGATTATCACATAACCTTGTTGTTACTGTGTAAATGTTTTGCTCATTTCACCCAGCATCAGTTCATGTAAGTTTTTCCAGGCTTTTCTGAAATCAGCCTGTTCATCATTTCTTATAGAAAAATAACATACATATATATGCATATATCACAATTTATCCAGTCATTTCCCAATTGATGGGTATCAACTTGGTTTCCAATTTCTTATCTGGCTAAATTTTGAGGAAGATAAACTTCATTTTAATATTATGAATTTCTCTGATGATTTCTACTAGCTTTTACTGATTATTATGCCAAAGTTTTGTTAGAAAGAAATTACTATATTTACTCACATTTCCTCTGACCAGTATTTATTCTATATTCTACTTCCCATCAGTTCAGTTTTGAGTATTATATATGATTTTTCTTCCTCCACATAATTCTCCCTTTCCAGCTGAGGTAATTGTTGGCAGCAGCCCCAGAAATTTCTGGAAAAGCTGGAGAAAAGCATTTTGAAAACTCAATGATTCTAGTTTGCTCTTAGTGAAAAGGATATCACTTAAGCTATTCTTCCACTGCTTCCATTATTTGGGAGGGGGCTTATTTATTTATTTTATTAAAGCTTTTTTATTTTTCAAAACATATGTGTGGACAATTCTTCAACATTATTAGCCCTCATAAAACCCTGTGTCCAACTACACCCCCCCTTCCCCTATACCCTCCCCTAGATGGCAAGTAGTTCAATATATGTTAAACATGGTAGAAATATGTTAAATCCAATATATTCATACATATTTATACAATTACTGTGGCACAGAAGAAAAAAGAGAAGCAAAATAAAATGCAAGTAAATAACAAAAAGAGTGAAAATGCTATGTTGTGAACCACACTCAGTTCCCACAGTCCTCTCTCTGGGTGTAGATGGCTCTCTTCATCATTGAACAATTGGAACTGGTTTAATGCTTCCATTACTTTTGAAGTGAAAGAAAGGAAATTATTTTCTGGATTGATGTTATAGTGGTCTAGCTGTAAAGGACTGGAATCTTCTGCTTACATATAGCACTGTTGAATAAAAACAGGAAGATACTCATTTCCACATACTCACTTAGACATCTTCCCTAGTCCAGGGAATTTGAATTAATAGGTTCATACATTTGGAGTTGGAACCACTTTTGAGATCATCTAGTCCAACTTTCCCATTTTATAGTTGAAGAAATAGAGATACAGAAAGATTAAGTGACTTGCTAAACCTCACACAGTAGTAAGTAGTAGATTTGCAGCTTTAATCCAATTTCTTTGACTCCTTTCTCTATACCATTCATCCTCCACCAATAGCAATATATGTCATGGTTCCTATCAAGCCTGAAAAGAAATGTTGGGCAAATTTGGGCAAGGCAGTGAAGTTGAAGGCTCCTGATGGCACATTCAAACAAGGACACAAATGTTTTCTCTGATAAATGCAAAAGGACTCAATAAAAAGGAAGATATCCAAAGGTTAGGATTCAAACAAAGAACCAATATAAGGCATAATTGTGTGTATCAATGCATAGGTAGGAAACTCTGACTTCATTTAAGTCCAAAAGCAGATTTTTAGGCTAATCCTTCCCACAATGAAGAGATGCCTTATGCAAATTAGCACTTTGCTGGCATGCTGAGATGAGGTTGAAACAATTGGTCTGCAGTCAACCAGAAAGAATAACATCTGCAAGAGGTGCATGGTGTTACTTTTCCCACACTTAATGGGGTATTAACTTCCAAGTCTCTGACCCCTTAAACCTGCATGACAATAATTAATCAGAAAAAAGATAACTAATATTTGTGTTTGTCCCAAGAGCACCAATAATAAAGAATCCACATCATATAAGGGCCCATGCAAGTCCTGCATTTGTTTCAGGTAGGTGAAGCATTAATCCTCTTTTTACCATGCTTGAGTTCAGGAAATATTTCAGCTATGTTGTCACATGCTGTGAATGGACAAATGACCAGGACATCAAGGCCAGAATGCGTTTCTAAGGTCACTATAGAGGTAATAGCTTTTTTTGCCCATTTGGTAGAGTGAACAAGATGAAATACATCCAAATACCTATGGAAAAAGAGAGATAGGCCTAAAAAGAGATGATAGAGATAAAACTAAAGAGGACAGCAACAATGATAGCGAATATATCAAGTGCTTTTTATCTGCCAACCACTATGCCCAGCATCCATACCTCTCCTTATGATGATTATTACTATGCTTTTCAGTTATATTTTATGCAAATTATCTTCCACATTATCTATATTCCTGGAGAACTTTACTATCCAGTATATCTTGAACTCTTTTACCTTGTCTTTTTTTATGCCATTACTCACTCTAAGGTTGTTCTCTCCTTTTTACACGTTAATTTGTTGGTGTTAGTACTCCAAGCCTTGAAATACTATGTTTAGGGAAAGGTAAAGAGAATAGAGAGTCAGTCTCACAATGAAAATAACCCAAATTCAAGTCTTGCCACTGAAATATAATTGTCTCTGTGTGACTAGGCACTTAAAATATTTTTCCAATTGTTTTAGATCAATAGGCCATACTTCAAAGGGCTTATTCAGTTATCATCTCCTCTCTGATGATTTTTTTACCTGCATACCAATTTTCTAGCTTGATTAGACTTTCTGTTACTTCTTAAATCTCTAATAGAACTTTCTTTGAACTTCTGATATGCACTCAGCCATTCTGGTTTGTGTTAAATTACAGAAAGAAACATCTTTGAATCTGAAGCTCATTGAATGAAAGGACTGTGTTTAATTCTATTTTGGTCTTCTAGATAGCACAATGTTGTACACATAATAGTTGAAAAAATATTTAGTGAGTTGGAATATTAGTTGAATGTTTCCCTTGCTTATGTTAGAAACTATTGGGTTTCCCCAGCTGGTCAAAAGAGTTTCATGGAAGTCTTAACAGCTTCATATTTCCTTTGACTCATTCACTCAAAATTTTAAATGTTTCCTGGGTTAGGACAGTAATCACTAGTGGTTATCTCAGTATATAGTCCTCTCTTTTAGCATCTTCCTGAGTGATATTGGGATACTCTAGAAAATAACATGAGGAAGAAAGAGATAAACTATGATGACCAAAATTCTGGAAGGAATAGTTAATATACCCCCTCTGGAATTCCTTTCACCCACCCCATGTTCTTAAGAAATGGGCTTTTAGGATAGATAACAAATTAAATGCACTTCTTTTTAAGTTATTTGCTAATTAATCTCTATCTCCATTTTTAAATTAAAGCTTTTTATTTACAATACATATGCATGGCTAATTTCTCAACCTTGACCCTTGAAAAACTTTCTTTTCCAAATTTTTCCCTTCTTCACCCCACCTCTTCCTCTAGGTGGCAGGCAGTCCTATACATGTTAAATATGTTAAAATATATGATAAATCCCTATGTATACAAATTTATCTTGATCCACAAGAAAAATCGGATGTAGAAAGAAAAAAAATGAGAAAGAAAACAAAATGCAAGCAAATAGTAACAGAAATCATGAAAATACTATGCTGTGGTCCACACTCAGTTCCCATAGGCCTCTCTCTGGAGGTAGATGGCTCTCTTCATCACTGAACAATTGGAACTGGTTTGAATCATCTCATTGATTCAAGGGCCATGAGGAGGGCCATGTCTATCTCCTTTTTTCTTTCTTTTTCTCTCTCTTGCTTTCTGGAAAAAGTAAAGGGAGAAATAAAGGGAATAAAAAATTTACTTAATTGTTCTTATCTAAAACTATCTGACTTCTTTTTAATTCTAACATCACATTTAGCCAAACTCAGTTTTCCTTTGCCACAATATGGCTCCTGGTTCAAAGAGTACCTAATTCTCTATTATTTATTCTTTTACTCTTTATATTGGTACCATTCCTCTCATCTCCAATCCCATCCCAAATTCAACCGCCAGTCAGAAGTCCCCAGGAATAAATCTTTCCAAATCCAAGTCAGAAATTCTTCCTTCAGATTTTTTTGTTTCATCATTGATTTGAGGACCCTAAATACAGCTCATTTTAGCTAGGCTGACTACATCAGCAGGTCTTTCAAAATCCAAAAGGTATTTTTTTTTGCCAGGGAAATCCAGGTAAATAGAAATTAAACATTTTGGTTAAGATAAGGGAATACATTGATTGATGTTTGCTTACATTGTGTTTCCTTTATCTGATATATCGTTTGTGTAGATAAGATTTTTCTCGCACAACAATGATAAGTTTGGAAATATGTATACATATATTCGATTTGCCAATATTTTAACATAATTAACATGTAGTGGATATCCTGCCATCTAGGGAAGGGGTGGGGAAGTTGGGGGGAAAAATTTGTAACGGAAAGCTATGTAAGGGTTATTGTTGAAGAATTACCCACACATATGTTATGCAAATAAAATAAAATTTAAAAAAAAAAGATAAGGGAATACATTTGCTTTAGGTTACAAGGGATAACAGAACAAGTAAGAGAATCTTACCCTGGAGAGATTTTGAAGTATTTATAAAAGATTTGAGCCAATGAAAACAATGTTCCTTTATCCAAAGTTGTGGACAAAAATCTCTTTTTACCTTGGTAGGACAAAGAAGACAAAGCTATAAATATGTTCCAGAAAGATTTAGATAAACTCGAGAATTTTAGGTCTCACTATAAAGGGACACTAAGAAGTAGCACTGAATACTTAGTAACTGAGATTTCCTCCATGGAAACAAATTACAATTTTCCAGACTATTTCATCCTATACAAATGATGTTTTTCCAGATATCTGGAGTAGATTGGCCCATATTCTTAGGATGTCTCCCCACTACTTTTTTTCATATTGGAGGGAAATGAAAGATCTCAGTTGTCTTTAATTCATGTTTGACACTCACCATCTCTTTCAGTCTCATGTATCTTCTACAATTTCTTTTATCTGATAGAGATAGGGACTGAATCAATAGTATAGAAAACTCCTAGGTGAAGTATAAATAAAGGCCAACAGAAAAGGTCTTTGCAAGCTGCACCAGCCCCAGCCCCAGTCCTGGTCCCAGACCAATAAAGCAGGAACAGGTCTAGGAACCTTCCAGATCACTCAACTCAGAGACACCAAAGAGGACTTGCAAGATCCACAGAAAAGGTCTGTAGCAGCAAGTTGGGAGTCAAGCACATAATCCCAGGATAGACCAAGCCAGTGCAAACCTCGATCCTAGCTCTGATCCCAGAGCCAATAATGTATGACTCTATTGCTTTAGCACAGTAGATCTTATATGGATCAGGGACACTCCTAACAATTTCAGAGCATAAAAGAGTGCTTATGTCCCTAAAAGGATCTCTGAAAACAGCTGCACAAAAGTATTGAAGCTTGGGACAATGCACCCTCCACTCTGGAAACAGAACCTTACTTAAACAAAGATTTAAAAAAGCATTCAAAAGAAAAGGTTTCTGATCATTAAAAGTTACTATGGTGACAAGGAAGATGCAAACATACTCAAAAGATAATAAAGTCAAAGCTCCTACATCCAAATTTCCAAGAAAAATAATTGGGCTCAGGCTATGGAAAACCTTAAAAGGGATTTCGAAAAATCAAGTTAGAGAGATAAAGGGGAAAATAGGAAAAGAATTGAGAATGGTGCAAAAGAGAATGACATGGAAGATTGCCCAGGATTACACAGTATGATGCTAATAAAAGGTAAGACTTGAATGTGGGTACTCCTGGCTTTGAGGCCATTTCTCTAGTCCATTTTATCATACTGTATTTCTTCTAGCTCATTTAAAGATGATAATAATGAAATGAATCCTCATTTATGCACAAACATATGAAGGATTTATGTCTGTATCCACACAGATCATCAATTGAAGCATTTAACTTGCCCATGGTTACATAACTTTAAAGACATCAGAAGCTGTGCTTAACTCAAAGTTATACTATCTACTCTGTAATAATGCTTCAATATCTCACTAGTGAAAGATGTCTGTGGTCAGTATTAGACTAGGAGTGAGCACTGGTCAGGGACAAGGTCCTTTCAGCTTTAAACTATTTGGAATGCATCTTTAATTGGGACAGACTAATTATCAATAAGGGAAAGACTTATCCTATGGGAAAGAAAAATTATCTTTTCCATGATCTTATTTTTTAATAGAAGTAGGCAAAACTTCATTTTTATGTGGTACTTTCAAATTTCCAAGACACTTTCTTCCAAATTTGCCTTTAAAAAAGACTGTGAAAATATTAAATATCTATTTCAAAGACAAGAAAAGTGAGACAGATTGTCACTTCTCCATTGTCATACAATTGCTATTATTCAAAGCTATGTCTTCTGGCCTGTGCTAGTGTTCTTTCCATGGCACCACACTACATCAATACAAAAAAGATGGGGGTTTTGAAGCAAAATACATGTAAAGCAAATACCCTGCTCCTATTACCACTGACAGACTTATTACTGACCCACTATAGCATGCTTTACATTTTTAACATCTTCCCTTCAAAGATATAGTATAAAGTTGTAAATAACAGCACATGCAAAAAAGGAAAATGTTTTTACTTTTACTCTAAATAATTGAGGGCAAAGTGTAAAACTAATGTCCTCTGTTAGTAAATGGGTCCATAGTTCAGTGAGCTGTTAATGAACTTTATCAATTATTTGCTGACACCTACCATGAATTAGATTATCCTCCAATCTCCACTGGTGGAAGAACTCAGTGACAGTCATGGGAACCATTCCACAGAACAAAGTTGTACACAGGAAGGAATGAGGTGGATGATCTTGGGGAAGCAAAGACCAAGGGAGAAATTAATACTATCCTTTATTTTCATGAATAAAAACAGTGTATACATACTGGCAAACATGATGTTTTCTGCTACTAAGAAAAAAGAAAAAAAAAAAGACTATCCAAACAGTTCAATAGCACAGATTAAGATGGTAATTAGAAAGGGTAGTAGTTTCTAGAATATGATATTTAGGAAAACTTCTGTGTTTATTCTATGGGATGTTACATAGAGCAAAGCTTTGAAAGACTCACAGAGAGAGCTAACATTCTCTTCTACACTGTTCATTTCTAGATATAGGCCAATGGTTTCTTTGGTGCTCACATTTTTACTTAGTGTGCTACAGTGAATATCAGCAAGTTTCAAGATGTGGAGGGCCAACCCTTCCATTAAAAATAGGGTCAAAAGTGAAGAAAAGCTGTTCAGCAATATTCTCCATGGGAAACACAACCATAAAGTAAGAGTACTTCATAAATTACCAGCAGGCATGTCCATATTATAATGAAATAAGATCTTTTCAAGGAGAGCACACCTGTGCCATGGACAATTACCCTCATTCACATGTTATAAGTGATCTACCAGATGTTATATTCCCATAAAGACACACCTAAGTCAGAGCAATAGGTGAGTGCTTCTCAACCCAGAAGTTAACAGGCTTTTCATCTCCCATAAATGATCATGCTAGCAACAGCGCATCTTAGTTACCAAGATCCCAGAGCTTGGTGATGATTAATACATTTCAAGTATTTAATTCAGAGAAATTCATAGAGATAGAGTATCTTGTAGCCATTAGAAACTAGAAATCTATATTAATATTCTCAGAAGAAAAAGGAACTATATTTCCTCTCCCTCCATTTCTCCCTTTGTTCTTGCTAGTAATAAAGTTTGAAAATACAATATTCTCAAATATTTTGAGAAAACCTCTAGATAAAAAAATTTCAATAAAATTAAACAAATTGAATAAATTAATCATTTTGATTGTAAAAATTGAAACAATTTCTGAATGTTAGCATATCAATTCTATTTAAAACTTTAGCCTACCAAAAGGGTATCATCTAAACAATAGTCTAACCAAGGAATCCCTGCAATCAATAAACATTTCCTAAGCACCTGCTACATTATCTGCATGCAAACTGCTGGATTCTTAGAGGCAGATCTGGAAGAAACCACAAAGGCTATCTAGCCTAACAACATCATTTTACAGATAAGTAAACTGAGGCTTGGTAAAAGAAAGTCATTTGCTCATGATCATACAGGTAGTAATCATCAAGGGTAGTGCTTGATCTCAGGTTCTCTGCTGAGAGAATCAGTACTTTCTTCATTGTATCACATGGTCTCCATATAATACATCTATGCTTGATGCCTGGTTCTAAGAATATTAGGAATTTTTGTTCAATCATTTTCAATCACATATTAGTCTCTATTTGGGGGGGGGCTGGCAAAGATACTGGAGCAGTTTGTCATTTTCTTTTCAAGCTCATTGAAACACAAATTTTGTCATATAGCCAGTATCTGAGACCACACTTGAACTCAGGATGTGGAGTCTTCTTGCCTCTAGGCCTGGTAGTGGGCCACCAAGCTGCACTTGCTAGGAATAAGATATTCCCAAATATGCCTAACTCATATAGTGCTGTTTCCCAGATGACCTCAAGGTCATAACATAATGAATTTTATACAGTGAACTAATCCAGCCCAACTCCATACTGCTGATTATTATGGCTCAAAGACATGTTTGGTGGAAAAGAATGATCATGCTTCATATGCCAGACTATTAAAAAAGTATTCTACACTTTCCCAACATTAAATTTGACTAACACCAATTTAGTAAGCTCATTTAAATTGCCTTTTTTTTGGTGAGGCAATTGGGGGTTAAGTGATTGCCCAGAGTCACATAGCTATAGGAAGTATTAAGTTCTGAGGCCAAATTTGAACTCAGGTCTTCCTGACTTAAGGGCTGATGCTCTATCCACTGCATCACCTAGCTGCCTCTAAAGTATTTTTTTTAATCATTCCAAAATTAGGATTGAGTCATAAACAGGACAATATCAGAAACATAGGCCTTTTATCCTGATATTTAACAACAGAAATAGGGGAGGAAACATGCTCTAAAACTACTGTTTAAGCAACTATCAGTGAGCTAAGAGACTGAACTAAGGACCAGAACAGGGACTGGGTTTATCTTTATTAAAGTAACTGTTTAATCAGCAGCTGACTGATAGCAGCAAAAGCATGAAAGAACAATTTATATCACAGATTAACTAGTGTTTCATGAATTACTACAATTCATTTCCCATGATTTGATCTAACAGTTTTAGATTTTCAGTCTCAAATGGTTATGAATTTTATGATTTCAGAGTCCACTGCATGAATTAATACTTTCATCATTCTAAAAATGACCTCTAATTCTAATATTCTGAGAATCTTGTGAGAAAGTCATTGTTTATTCTGGCAATATCTTCTTATCATTTTAAATTTTAAGTATTTCAGATACATTGTCTTTCAGTATTTGTCTTTAGAAAGAACACTAGAATAGGAGTCAGAAATCCAGGACTTGAGTCCTTGACTAGCTAACCATATAACCTAAAACATAAGGCTAAACCCTTCTCAACCTCAATTTTCTCACCTGAAAAATGGAAACAATATTCTCTACTAAATAGGGTTATAAGAGAAGCACTTCGCTCTACAAAAATCAATTATTAATATCTTTATCTTTCAAAACTAGAAAAGTTAGTGATTATGATAGCAGACATGCTGGTAGTATTTGTTGTTGTAGATGCTTATCTATCTCTTTATTAATTTGCTTGTCCTTCCCTAGAACATTTCTAATTCTTTCTTTATACACTATAAAAACAGTGCCAAAAATCCAATTATGGATCAAGTAAATCTAGAGCTGGAAGGGATTTTAGAGGTCTTGCAGATGAGAAAACTGAAATGATTTCAAGTCATTTATCCCATGTCCAGCTACAAGTTACTGGCAGAGTGAAGTAAAGTTTTCTGATACCCACTGGAAAATGGGCTTTCTAGCATAATATATTTCCCATGATATGACTAATTCTTTCTCCAGACTCCTGTAGAATTTCTGTACCATGTAAAGATCACTGAGAAGAAAAATAGAAACAAAACAGAAAAACATTACAATGCTTGTAAAGAAGATAGTATCTATACCTGGGTAGTTGAATCCAGTTTTAGGCAAATCCACCAAGAAAGAATAACTGGCTAGAACTCTAGATTATTTAGTGAAGGGTAACTGAATTATTAAATAGCTGCATAAATTATATGTGTGTGATATGTATATATCATTTGCACAGATACATATGTATATATAAAATGTAGATCCATATGTACATATAGATATAGATGCATAATGCATATATTGAAATATATGCATAAACATGCATAATTGAGAAAAGGTATTGGTTAAGACACAATCATAAAAAAGAAATATTCAAACTAATACTCAGGTAGAGATAGTACCCCTACTAGCTGTTAATGAACTGTTGCCTTTAGGAAGTCATAATGCTTCCCATCTCCATTAACTTATGTGTAGTATAATAATAATAACTAGCATTTTATAGCACTTTAAAATATACAAATGTACTGCAAATATTATCTCATAACATCATGAGTCCTATTATTATTGCTATTTTACAAATGAGGAAATTGAGGCCGAGAAGTCAAATTGCCTCATCTAAAGTCATTTGCATCAGTTTTCTCATCTAAAAATGGAAATAATAACATCTATTTGAAGTGTTGCTGTGAGAATCAAATGAGATATCTGACTATATTTCATCTGTAAACTAGGGATGATAAATACTAGATACCATTAATTATCACAGCATAACTTTGAATGTATTAGCCAAGTAGTAGAGTGAGAAGACTTCCTGGATTCAAATCCAGTCTCAGATATGCATTAGCTATGTGACCCTAGGCAAGTCATCTAATCCTGTTTGCCTCAGTTTCCTTATCTATAAAATTAACTGGAGAAGGACATCATGAACCATTCCAGTATCTTTGCCAAGAAAACCCCAAGAGGTCCAGAAGAATCCAACAGGATTTTAAAAAGCTGAACATGAATGTGACCTTGAATAGGCCACATCATCTCGATAGGCTAAGATCAGTATGTATAAAATTAAGACAATGGACTAGATGATCTTGAAGAAGTTTTTAAGCTTTGAATACTTTAATCTTCAATAATGCTGAACTTTGGGAGATTTGAATGTCAAGAAAAAGTCTTTAGATTTGATGTATAAAGGATATTCTATGTTATCTTGAGCCAGGGACTACTATGCTGGAGGCAGTGTCTCAGCAAGGTTAATCTGGCAGCACTGTGCAAAATGGATTAGATAAGGAGAGAAACTGGAAGATGGGAAACTGAAAAGGCTATTGGTATAATCCAGTTAGTAAAGAGCAATGGGAAGAGAAAGTAGGCCAAATCTAAGAGATAAAATATTTCAAAGGAACCACTGACAGAACTTGATGAATGATTGATTGTTGAAGAAAAAGAGAAAAGAGGCAAAGTTGATTCAGAGGTCTCTAGCCTAGAAAACAGAATGGTGAGAGAAGATGGCAACTAGTTTGAGGAAGAAGATAGAAAATGGGGAAGATGCTTAGTATGAAATAGAGTGAGAAATACTGTAAGAAAATATTTATGCCCACCACATATCTGTGGTATAAGACAGAGACCAGGATTATACATAATCATCTTTGTCAAATATAAACATACTAAGGAAATGAAGTGATTATTGCCAATTGAGGCATGGTGAAAAGCATACACTGATGGGAGTTGCATCACACAGCACAGAACTGATGTCATAGAGCAGAAGGCAATTTCTCAATAATGGGGAAAGCTCTTCTGGAAAGATAAAATTTCAAGATATCTCTTAATTATGAAAGAAAGGGACATTGACAAATTTGGGATTAGTAAAAATTGTAGATGTAGCCTGAGACAGTAGAGGAGACTCATAGATAACAAGGATGAAAGGAGGTGGGAAGAAATCAGATAAAGGCATTGAAGCATGAGGTTTCCATAGCACCTGTTGCTTTTTTCCTCACAGCTCACTGATATAAAAGAACAATCTTTGAAATCATGGACTCTTGCAGTTCCTACAGATGCCTTATTTTACATTTGATTTTTCTTTCTGCGTTTAGATGCTGTTAATAACTGAGAAAATATCCCTCATAGACCAATTTAAGGGAATCAACAGTTGAAAATGACATTTTTAAAGGGAACATATCTTTTCATGAAGCATCTTCCACTACTGTATTGCATAAAATAAGTTAGCAGTCATTCCTTAATTCATTTGAAAACAAAATGTTTGATTCTGTCACTTTGGGTCATTGCTTACATTTGTAAATATTTGAATATATTCCTACCAGTAGCCTAGAGCTATGTAACATTGAAGTAATCTGGAAGGAATTTTGTAGTAATTCTGGAATGAAAGCTTCCTTCTAAAAAGAGCTAATAAAACAACTTTAAGATACCATCTCACACCTATCAGATTGGCTAAGATGAAAGGAAAAGATAATGATAAATGTTGGAGTGGATGTGGGAAAACTGGAACACTAATGCATTGTTGGAGTTGTGAACTGATCTAGTCATTCTTTTATCTTTTTTTTTTTCCTTTTATGAGGCGATTGGAGTTAAGTGACTTGTCCAGGGTCACACAGCTAGGACATGTTAAATGTTTGAGGCTGAACTTAAACTCATATCCTCCAGGGCCATTGTTCTATCTACTGTGCCATTTAGCTGCCCCATGATACAGTCATTCTACAGAACAATTTGGAAATATGTCCAAATGACTATAAAACTCTGCATACTCTTTGATCCGGCAAAGCTACTACTAGATCTGTATTCAAAGAGATAATAAAAGTTGGAAAAGGACCCACATGTGCAAAAATGTTTGTAGCACTTCTTTTTTGTGGTGACAAAGAATAGGAAAATGAGTGGATGCCATCAATTGGGAAATGGCTGAATAAGTTATGGTATATGAAAGTAAAGGAATACTATTGTTCTCTAAGAAAGGATGAATAGGCTGATTTCAAAACAGTCTGGAAAGACTTAAATGAGCTGATGCTGAGAGAAATGAACGGAACCATGAAAACATTGTACACAGCAACAGCAAGATTTTATGATGATCACTTATAATAGATTTAGCCCTTTTCAGCAATTTAGTGATCCAAGGCAGTTCCAAAAAAAACTGGATGGAAAATGCCAACCACATCCAGAGAGAGATCTATGGAGACTTAATACAGATCGAAGCATATTATTTTCACCTTTTTTTTTCCCTTTCTTGTGTTTTTTTTTTCTTTGTTCTGATTTTTCTTCTCCAACATGAGTCATATAGAAATATTTGTTTAAAATGAATGTTCTCATATAACTTTTAAAAAACTAAATAAAATTTAACAAAAAATTTACAAGAAAGATGATTATGGACACAGGAAAATTATTACCTACAATAAATAGGCACCAAAATGCTTTGGAAAAATCTTCACAGTGGTCATCCAAAATAGTTTCTAAATTGGATTTATTATTAACTGGTCATGTCACCTTGGACATGGAAGTAGAGGTGATAACTTCTCCTCTCTGGTCCTTGGTTTATGCACAGGTAAAATGAAAAGATTAGATAAAGTCCTTTGAAGTTCTAAATCCATGTTCTTAAAATGCCCAGCATCCATTTTGAACTATGTTAGTGGTTTGTAAAGAGTAAGCTGGGAGCCTGAAAGGTAGGTATTAGTCCCAAAGATGCCTTGAACTTATCCTCAAGGGGTACATGATGTGTTGGTGCAAGAGAGGGTGTATCTTATTTTCTTAATGATAGCCAAGCATTGAACTTTTTTTCAATACAACTAGCCTTATCTCCCAACACTATTCTAACTCTATCTCCTGCTACCACGTGCAAAACTCTATCTCCTTCCTTCACATGTGTGTCAGCATCTACATACCTCCTGAAAATCTTTAGCAGCAGGTACCTGAGGTCTACATACACATACATACACATGCACATACACACATGCAACACAACCCTATTAGTAACAACAGGTGCTCCTTATATAGATGTTGCTGAGCTCAAAGGAAGCTATAATTAGTACTATCTCTATCCTAGCCCCTGTTATTTGGAATAGAACAGATTGAATTTCATAGAATGAGCATGATGAGTAATGATCTATATTTCAGACCTCATTACCTTACCTTTTCTCTCAAACTCATTATTTTTCCAATTTCTCCATTTCTACTGAAGGTTCTACCATTTTGCTAGTCTCCCAGACTTCAGACTCAGACTATAACCTTCATGTTATCTTGAGATCTTCACACTCCAAATATCCAATCAGTTGACACATCTCTAGTTTCTACCACGTTAGATCATCTTTTTTTTCATCTGTTCCTTTCTATCAATTCACAATTCTGTTAGGTTGACTATATCTGTTGCCTTCTCTCTAGTTATGACCCTAGTTCAGGGTCTCAACAACTCTTTAGCATTTCAAGAATCTCCTAATTAGCTCTAGTGTCTTCTTTTTCTAATCCAAGACTCCCCAGGATAACTGTAACTCTCCAAGGAGTTCGTGGATAGATTTCAGGAAGAACCATAAACTTGCGCAAGCTATTTCACTAACTTCTAGATTTTTTTTCTTTTTAATAAGACAACATTTGTTAAGCACTTTTAGTGTGAATGGCACAGTGCTGGGAACTATATCTAGATACAAAGATCAATACAGACCAAAATTTGGTTCTTGATGGGGCTTAAAGTCTAATATAGGCTTATGTATTACTAAAACATATATATGTATATGATATATATGTAAGACATATAAATATATAGATATATATAAAATTTAACATTTTCTTAAATTATGAATTCTTTTAAAATGTCATTATTTTGGAAAAGGGGTACATAGGCTTCACTAGACTTCCAAAAAAAGATCTTAGATACAAAAAAAGGTTTAAAACTCCTGTATCTAATCCATTCTCCATACAGCTGCCAGAGTTATTTTCCCAAAGTTAAAGAATGATTATATCACTTCACTAATTCAATAAAGTCCAGAAGTTTCCTATTGACTCTAGAATTAAATATTAACTTTCATTCATTTTAAATTTATATTTTGTACAAATTTTAGAATGTGTATGATTACTAGTATAGTTATACATTTACATAATTTATGAATAAATATGAACATATAGGAAATATATGCTTTTTTTAACTAAAAGAAAGTATACTCAAAAAATTTTGGAGAACATCAGACTCCCTAACCTATTCTATTACAGTGAGTTTGTCAGTTGCTCCTACAAGTTTTTCCCTTCTCTACAAGTAACGATGCTGAGGTCCATTTTGGCCAGCAATATTACATCTTATGAAACTTAAGTCAGTTGAGAATAAGTTATATTTATTGTTGACATAAGCTGAAGAAGTTTCATTTTTGCTGCCTTATGGCCTGAGAACCAATTGCTCAGAGTAACTACTTCAGACCAACTAAAGATGATCTATTACCTGAGAAACGAGCACAAGACCAGAAAGTACAATCACCCGAATCAGACAACTTGACATTGAATCCACTGCCTAATCTTAATGAATCTATTTTAACTAATTTTTGACCCAATATTTTTCTGTAGTAAATCTTTTTTCTTTTTTTTCTTTTTTTTTTTACAAAACTGAAATCTCCATTAAAATATAGTATACAGAGAATAGTGTGACATTAACAATTCACTATGTTCAAAGAAAAAAGAGATTCAGATTAGGAAAAAGGTCTTTTAGGGATATTTGAAGTACCATTTCATTTCCAAGTATCTAAATTTATAAAAAAAATGACAGTCCTAAGTTTAATGATTGAGTTGAAGGTTGAACTTAAATAGTATCACTATTTTAAAGTTTGAAAAACAATTTATATGCATTAATTTTTGTAGCCTCATGACAACTCCATTTATTAAGTGCCACTTTAATTTTCATTTTACTCATGTCATATTCTTTGTAACCTCATTGTGGATATTGTTGGTAGAGATACTGAAGCAGTTTGCCATGTCTTTCTCTAGTTCATTTTATAGATGAGGAAACTGAGGCAAACAGAGTTAAGTGATTTTCCTGGAGTCAGACAACTAGTGGCAGATTTAAAGTTGTGTTCCTTACTTTAGATCCAGTAGTCTGTTTATTATGCCATTTGACTGCCTTTATATACTTTTATCTCATTTCATAAAGAAACTGAAATTTGGAGAAATGTAATGATTCTGTTCAGAATCATACAGCTGCTAAACCTATGAGTCAGTATTCAAATTCTGGTTCTCTTCAATCTGAGTCTAACCATAAGATCATAAGAAGAA
Organism: Myrmecobius fasciatus; assembly: GCA_023553655.1. NCBI lineage: Eukaryota > Metazoa > Chordata > Mammalia > Dasyuromorphia > Myrmecobiidae > Myrmecobius > Myrmecobius fasciatus. The sequence goes on along the minus strand of JAJPUD010003569.1, from coordinate 194,743 downwards.
TATACAAAGAGCACATGTTGATTAATGAAAACTACAACTAGCTATGCAAAACATTCAGCCAGGATTCAAACTCTGTTTTTTCCCTATTCCGCTTCTAATTCTCTATCCTCTATGCTTTTCTGTCTTTCAACATACAAGGCTAATACAACTTTTTTTTTCACCTTCTGCTCTACTTGGCTTCTTCAAGGAACAATTTCCTAAACAGTCTAGAAAAAGACCATCCAGGAATTGTCCAAAAGGACCTGTGCAATTGAGAAATGAGGCAAAGATCTTTGAAGTTACTTGTTGGCTCTAGAATTAGCATCAGATCTCACCTTCTGCTTTTAAAAAATAAGGGATAGAGTTCAGAAGAGAGTCCTCAAGATTGTTAAAGAAAATTAGATTTAGAAGGCAAAGCCAGGATTATTCAGCTTAGAGAGAAGAGTGAGGAGCTGTTTAATAATAGCTTTTAAGCTATGTAAAGAACTCTTACAGCTGGTCCCCATACCCAGTGATGACAGAATAAGGAAATGGATTTAAACTGCACAAGAAATTTAGCTCTTGGAAGAAAAACAATGTCCTGATATTAAGTTGCCAAATAAGGTGCAGGGAGACCATTAAAAGCCATAACTGCATAACTGAGCCGGTACTCCACAAAAGTCGCTGTTTTGGCCATTTTAGAAGAAGAATCTAATGGAACCGAAAATAATCCATATCTTCAAGACATTAATTTTGTAAAAGGGAAAAGTCATAATAATAATTTATATTTACATAAATCTGTAAAGTTTCCAAAGCATTTTATTTGCATTATATTGTGTGATCTTGGTAATAGAGATTCTATTTATTATCTCAATTTTACAGATGACAAAAGTGAAACTCAGAGAGGTTACAAAACTAAAGATTACACAGCAAGTAACTAAAACAGGCTGAGAAGCCTGTTTTTTTCTGAATACAAGTTCAACAGTTATTCATTATTAAAGGACAAGAACACCAAAAAAGAGTACAATCTTACTAGTACTGAGAAGAACAATTGCACATCTTTTCTGAGGAGATTCTAGCAGGGAAGATATGTTATCAGTTAAGCAGGAAATAATCTGAAGTTAAAGGAGCCAAATATTTTTTAGAAAGAGAAAAGTATGCCACCTTTGTGAAGAGGAGAGAGGAGGATGTTCCAGTTGGGCAATATAACATAGATAAAGAGGGAAGCTACTTAGCCAGCTAGAGTGAAAGATTCAATCAGAAGATGTATGGGAGAAAGAACTTTGGGTGGGAATGGAAGATCTGGATTTGAATCACAGTTCTTCTGCTCCCTAGTTTTGTAACTGAACTCAAATAACACAACTTCTCTATCCCTCATTTTTATTATCAGGAAAATTATGGGGTGGTATTAGAGAGAACCTTCATATTAAAGAAAATCTGGGGAAATGATTAAATCCTTTCCTTTGCTTTCAGGTAAGACTATCCTGGAAAACAAGGGTTTCCAATCATTTTTTTTTTTTGCATCATAGTATGCTTAGATAGTCTGATATAGCCTACGGCTATATGGACCCTTTCTCATAATGTTTTAAAAGCACAAAATAAAATAGAGATTTACAAAGGATCCTTCAAGTTTTAAATCCAATAATCCCCATGAACAGTATTCATTTAGAAAGGTAATTAGGTAAGGAATGGATATTTGGGGAAAGATTTTGAAGCACATGCTAAGAATTACAGGATTTTAGAGGTAAAAAAATGCTTAAAAATTGCTCATTTCATCTCATTCATTTGAAAAATATATAAGTTGAAATTGTCAAAGAGAAAAAGATTTGTCTAAGGTGACAGAGATAACTAGTAAAAGAGTTGTGATCGGAACCCAGGTCTTTTGAGTCTAGAGCCATTTTTTTTTCCCACTATATCATGTTGGCTCCTCCACAATAAGTCTAGACCCAAAAAATTCAAAACAACACGGTGTAGTGGAAATAGCTCTGGTTTTGGATGCAAAAGTCTTGAGCTTGGATCACCACAGGCTTGTGTAACTTCAGCCTAATGATCTTAGTTTTTTGGGATCTCTTCTGCAAGAAGAGACGGAATTGATTTCTAAATCTATGAGTTAGCTTGATAAAAGAGATGATTAGAAGCCACTCCAAATTTCTGAATAGGATATATTGTAGAATTTATGATTTGTAGAATGAGATGAGACTTAGATCCAGATGAGAACCTAGCTTTAAAGGAAAAATTCTTACCTGACTCACAGAACTCCTCAATGATCCACAATTACATTTGAGTGGATTTATGAATTTACATTGGTAACAAATTAAACCTTTCTTTTACTACAATTGATTTCCATTGCTATTCTATGTATATTCTTTCATGCACTTAAAAACACTATTTTGAGAAAGGGTTTGTTGTATTTACTAGACAGCCAAAGGATAAGATAGAGGATGGGAATCAACTGATAACTTCAGTATCAGTTTTTCCCCATACAGAACAAGGAATATGAGAAAAACTTATAATTCACAGTCATTATTATTGATTCTGTAATACTATGTTTCCAGTCCTGCTCCCACATCCTCTCATTCAGAAAAATTCTTAAGGATCCCAGGCTTCCTCCAGGGGCAATCTATTAGGAAAGTACAGTATGGGAAATCAGATCCTGAATACTCTAGCTTAAAAGATCTCAACTGTTTCTCCCACTCTTTGAGTCTAATAAATGAGTGAAAATTTTTACTTTGCTTATAATTCTCTTTTAACATATCTGGCTTGAAATTTCCCTGTCTCTTCCTTCATCCCTTCATTCTAGTTCTATCACTATCCTCACATCATTTTGTTACCTTGCTTGTGTTAGTAACAACTCTTTAGCTCAGGCCTCATCAGTTGCCAAACACCAAAAAATCTGACTTCAGTCAGCTAAGTTAGAACCATAATATTTATCATTCTATTAACATCATAAAAATCTTGTAGACTTATCACATGGTTTTTAGTTTCAAATTATATGAAGCAAATTTTTGACAAGTTTACATATCAGTAAACTGATACTGATATGCATCAAAACTCTGGTAGTAGCAAGAGTAAAAGGATCTGGGCTTGAATTCATTCTGCCAGTTCCCAACTGAGTGACCTTTAGCAAATAATTTCACCTCTCTGAGCCTTGTGCTTCTTTATTCATACAATGTTGGTTTTGGATTAATTAATTAACTAGTAGTCTAGATGCTTAGTTAAACTCTACCCTAGATAACCTCTACCCCTTTCAATTTTAAATCTATTTTCCTAAGATAAAAGATACAACTAGGTGGCATGGTGAATAGAGTTCTAGGCCTGCAGTCAGGAAGACCTATCTTCCTGAATTCAAATCTGACCTCAGATACGACTAGCTGTGAGAACCTGGACAACGTTAACTTTATATTGCCTCATTTTCCTTATGTCAAACAAGTTAGAAAAGGAAATGGCAAACAACTCCAGTATCTTTGTCAAGAACCCCAAATAGGGTCTTCAAGAATTTAATACAACTGAAGTGACTGAATAATAACAATCACATTGGCTGTAAGAAATCACTTAATGGAAAGTTGAATAAGTTTCTATTATTTTTCTAGATCAGGAAAATTGACAAGGGGAGAAATATAATCTTATTTTCACTAAATCTATAATTGTGACCTATTATTTTAAAACATTTTTTTCTGAGAAGGGATCTATAGATTTCACCTGATAGCCAAATAAGTCCATGGCATATAACTCTTGGTCTACAAAGATGATAGATAGACAGACAGACAGACAAGAAGTGCTGTGCTAATAATTGTGAATATATATATAAAAGCAAACAAAATAGTCTCTGCCCTCAAGCAAGTTACTATTTTAATGGAGAATCAGAGAGTATTTTCTCTTGACCTATCAACACACCATAGCAAAGTACCATTATGATAGGATATTTTCAGCAGCTCCAATTCTGTCAAGTCTAATGTGCCCTCACTATTGAAAGTTCGCAGAGCTCAAGTCCAATAAAAACAAGTCACCTCCCATGGACCAAAGATAATAAATTTATATGGGAAGTATAGAGGGTCATCGTGTTTACCAACTTGTCCACAAATGTTGAATCTTAAGATTGCTAAAAGAAAGGTTGCTTGCTGGTTTCCGCTTTTCCAGTTAGGAAATATATCTGTTTCTTGATCTAATGGGAAAAAAAAAAACCCACACTCCTCCACCTGTAAATGATTATACACATTTGCAATTGCCCCACATTCCAGAAAGAAGATAAAATTGATTAATAAATCATTAGATCCTATGAATTTATATTTTTTCTTTCTCCCTCCTACCACCCACATTGTAATGGAAAAGTAATTTTTTGGCTATTATTTTAAATGACACAGATTGAATATTTTGATAGATTTTAAATATATCTAACTCAAATGTCATAGCCCTTTTGGCATTCAGTAAGGCCTAGAGGCTCCTCCTTGAATTATTGTGTAAATTCAAAAAGTAAGAGATTAGATACTGAACAATTATTAAGCTTTCATTTTGTGCCAATCACTGAACCAAACATCAGGAATATGAATATAAGAAAATCAGCTTCCTCCCCTCACAGGGTTTGAATTCTAAAAGGGGAAGACAAAATTAAGTGGGACATAGTCAGGGAACAGGTGAAGCTGCTGAGGACATAGAAAAGAGCTGGGAATGAGTTAAACTGGAATTACAAATGAAAGCTACCATACTTATCAACATATTTCTTTTAAATTCATGGATATCTTTGTTCCTCACAAAGAAAGACATAGTACTTAATTAAACATTTGAGTAGATATTTTACTTTAATTTTAACATAATTAACATGTAGTGGATATCCTGCCATCTAGGGGAGGGGTGGGGAGTAGGGGGGAAAATTTGTAACAGAAAGCTTTGTAAGGGTTAATGTTGAAGAATTACCCATACATATGTTTTGCAAATAAAAAGTATTAATATAGAAAAAATTTTTGTTTACTTCAAAAGGTTATAAAATTTCATACTTTTATTAATCCTCCACTTGCCTTTTCAGAAGGTTGCATCTTCTTGCCATTTGGATTAGAAATTCATTTTGTATGTTTTTTTTTTTGTGTGTGTGTGTGTTGTTATTGTTGTTGTTGTTGTTAGATGAAGTGGGCTTTAAATCAGAAATAGCAGCATATGCTTGAAACTTGCATTTCTAAAGGTCCACCAAAATGGTAAGTGACAGGTGGGAAAAGCCTCTCATATTCTTCCTTCAAATCCTGCAATAACACTTGAGGCAGAATGTCTGTGAGAAGAGACCAAGAGAATCTCTTCAATTCCTCCAACTTGACCTGTTTCTAGCTTTTCTCCACGTCCCTCTAATCAGCTTGCCTGTATTGCACTACTTGTCATCATCTTCACACTGTACAGATGTTTCTCCCACGCTATTGCATGGTTACCTTTCAAGTGCTCCTTAGAGCAGATGTTCTCTGCTTCTTCCTTCCCCCATCCTCTGCATTGAAAAGAGATTGCCCATTTCTGTCCTTTTGATCAAAAGAGGGAAAAGGGAAAACAACAACAATAATACAACTTTGCTCTATCATGAATTCTCTTGATGTTGATAAGAATTTGGAGAAGCTCCTCTTTTCCTTTTTTCTTAGATATTTTCATTGTGGCTTCTCTGTCAATTTTGATTTTTATTAAACCATAGATTGCAATCTTTGGTTGGCTTTGTGCTACTACTTAATATTTTTTCAATGTCCTGTAACATTACAGATTTATCATTATCAAGGTTTATCTTCTCACAGACACACTGATAGAGAATACAAAAAATTTCCATTCTTCTGGGTCCCCCATTGGGAAGGGAAAAATAAAACTACAACAGGTAGTTGTTAATTCTTGGGATGTTTTCTCTACCAGAAGATGTATAGTATTTTTTCATAAACATAATATGTTTATGAAAAATGAAACAAAACAAAAACCCAATGTGTACTTAATCTTTTCATGACCACATAAAGGGAAACATTTGAAGTGATTTTAGGGGTCTTTTGTAAAGTAATTAACATTCTCACAGAAATTCCCAAAACTTTAAAAAGAGTAGTTCAAAGGCATCTTTTCCTTTTGGAAGAGAAGATGTTTTATTCCTTTTCCCCCTTTTGTTCTTATGACTAATCCTTTACTAATATCCTTTTCACATCATGGAATGAAGGTAAAAATGACTTTTTATGGTTAAATCAGTAGAGAACAAACTCTCACTAATCTTATCAAGTTTGAGAGCATTCAAGAACAGATTCAATTATAGGTTTTGTATCAGTCCTTTGAGCACAAGATAGGCCAAATAGGAATGGAATCATCAAGAGAGAATTAATTAATATATCACAAATTGGGAAAAGGCAAATATAATAACTCATAAGATGATTCCCCAATACACAAATAGATTTTGTGAATGGAAAGAGAAAGCACTATCAATGAAATCATAGATCTTTTGAAATATGAATCTTGAGAATAAAATATGAGCCACAAATCAAAGATGCCCATTGATGTACAACAATGAGCTATAGAGGTAGAATGTTGCACATGTGATCAGATATGATCATTTTGCATGTTTTCCTTAACTTTGTTGGACATGATCCTACTAGAATATGACTATGGTTTAAAAAAATCAATAAAACCTAAAACAAAAAGAATAGTTCTATATGAACAGTCTTTTTTTTTTCTTTAAAAAACACTGAAAATAAATTCCTCCTGAATAGTTCTATACCATATCAAAATTATAAAGTAAATCTTTCACTTTCATTCTAACAGAGATGGTTCTAGAAATTCCTCCCTTCCCCCCAGAAAAATTACTTTTTATTGTACTATTTAACTTCAGCAGTATTGAAGACCTATTATAATGTAAGAAGTTGTTGAGGTGGTAACCTGAAGGGTTTTTTTTGTTTGTTTGTTTGTTCTTTTTTAAATGGCATAAAAGTCTCCAGCATATGGATTAAGATCTTTACAGATCATTTATGGATATGCAAAGAGTCTCAAGAGCTGAGGCAATATGAAGAGATTGACCATTTTGTTGTCCCGAGGAGGACCCACCCCAGTCATATTGTATATTATTCAAAATGTCAAAGTTTACTTTGCTTAAATGCTACTTTGTCTTTGACCCTGCTTTGCTTTCTTGCTAGATATTCTATTATTACAAATTTCTCAGAACTATTTTATTAATTTATGCAAAGCTCATTTAATATAAGTTGGAATGGGAAAAAATATATAGTAAATATAATTAATTTGAAAGACTCTTATTATTGTTCATAACTCCCAAACTAAAAAGCAAAAGGAGTTCAAAGAAAAAAATTAACAGGAAAAAAATGATAGAGAGGAAGGAAATAATTATTACCAACTATGTTCCAGATGCAGTGCTAAGTAATTTGTAAAGTACTTTGTCATTTGTCATTTGATCTTCACAATTACCCTGGGTGGTAGATCCTATTGTTATCCCCATTTTGAATCTGAGGAAGCTGAAGCAGGCAGATACTAAGTGACATGACCCAGATTCTTACAATTAATCAATCTCTCTGGTCATATTTGAACGTATGTCTTACTAATTATGTCACAAAGCTCCTTTGATCTTTATGGTTTTCTTGTCTTTAAGATGGAGTTTGAATTTTACCTTCTGAAGGAAGTCTTTCTTTGTTACCCAAGTAACTAGTACCTTCTGTTCTTAGTTTACTTTGCACTTTTGAAAGATAGAAAGATATAATGTTGGGCCAAGAAATAGAAACGAGTTGAGAAATATTAATTTTTAATCAGAGAATTTATTAAGTCAATTTGACCACATGGCATTAGCATCCAAAGCATGTGGCTCTGAACAAAAGGAGATAGCGCTTTTTATAGGGTTTTGTGTGGGATAAAAATCCGATTCCCGATTCAAAATCATTACTCAGAGATTTCTCAAAGTGAAGATTAGAAGTTTATTTGAATTTCGCCAAATTCCCTGGGACAATCATTCTTCTCTGGGCCACAGCCAGGAGAGGAAGTAGTGCACCCCTCCTGCTCACCTGAGCCCAGACTTATAGGGAAAGAAAAGGCAGACCCACCCCTAGGCCTGTCAATCTCAAAACAAAGCATTTCCCACCCACTCAAGGTCCTCAGATATCAACCAGACCCTTTTTCAAATCAGCAACTGGCGAATTGATTCTGGTCTTCCTGGCCTGCCTTTGATATTCTAAAAAGCCACAATTTATCTCTCTTCCTGCAACAGGATCCCCAACCCTGCCAATCTCTCTCAATCATTACTCTGAGAAGTCCTCAGTTTCCCATCTCATTCAAATCCCTCCTCTTTTTCAACATATGAAGACTTCTCATCTTCATTACAATCCTTGCACCATAATCTCTGTTGGACTCAAAATCGTTGTCCAAAACAAGTTGAAACATTCCCAAAATAACACACAATTCATCAGTCCCCTCCCAAACTTAGTGAGGCCTTGTTGTTAAGCATAATTTCAATTCATGCGCAGTCTCAGTCCATTCTTTGCAGCATCCACAAGTCCTTTGGACTCAAGCAGTCAGTTGCATTGTCCTCCTTCCAGACGTGGATCAAGATGCAATCTCAGGTTTGATATTTGTGCACCACGAATCCTAAAAGTACAGTCTAAGCAACGACTTCTTTAGCAAGTTATGAGACATGTTTTCTAATGAACAAATCCTTAGTATCTAGTACAGGTTATATATTTCCCTTCCCTCCCTGAGGATAAGGGTATCCATACAGAAAGCTCTAGCAGGTTAACAATCCAATGTTCCTCCAGGTTTAGTTCTAACAGGGCCAATGCTAACTATGTTTCTGACTGCTAATCCAGTGAACTGTCTCTTGATCTCGACCTTGCCTGAGCCTGAAGAGTATGAAACTCTAGGAAATCTCTAAAACTCAGGCCAGGGCAGAGGGACCCCTAGCAGTGAAGTCTGACTGCTTGGGCTCTCCTCCTGCCTTTATTTCTTAATCAGCCAGGTGATAGCCCCAGACTTCAAAAGTCTTTCCAGGAAAGGACTATCACTTCATCTCTGACAGGCTGGGGGTATGGTGGAAGGCATGGATTCTGATAAGTCTGGAGAGAAGCTAAGAGACATTAAGTCTGAAGTCAAAAGATAAGGGAGCAATTTGGCTCTTTGAAATGCTAGCCCAACTATTCCTGATGGTCAGGAAGTGGGGGAGGGGGTTGCTATAGAGGCAGAACAATTAAGGAAAAGAGACATGAAATTGTGGCACATTCCACACTCTTGTGAATTACCTTCCCCAGGTACCTGGAAGATTTTAGCACCATAATGCAGATAGAAATCCTAACAGCCACCCAAATTCTTAACTCAACAATTTCCATCCTTAAATCCAAAATACAGCAATAACCCAGACAGAATTGTAAAACAATACACAATAATAGTTTGACAGTCAAGTCATCAATAACCCTCTCAATTCTTCTCCTTTCACAAATTTCTCACCCCAACATATTCTTCACTAGGGCATCTATAACCCAGACTTTCAGGCTGATCTCTCCCCAGTATTAACTACCATCCATCCTCCACCATTTAGAACTAACACACATCAGTGGAAGCTTTCAGGAACCACTTCAGTTACTCCTGAACTTAGCTACATCTTTAGAGTTCAAGATTTAGCTATTGCATAAGCAAGCAGTGACAGGACATAGCTCTCAGAAAAGTGAGCAGGAATCAGAGACCCACTCCCACCATCTCCCACTATCTATCTTGGAAACCCAGTTATCCTACACCAGATTGGCATCTGGCAGCCATAGAACTCCAGCACTGTGGAGGCCTGAGGCCTCAGAGGCCCACCTCAACCACTTCAGACCCATTTGGGACAAAGGGATGAAGGTCTCATCTTCTGGAACTGCTTCAGGCTGACATAGGGGCGTAGATCCAGTGGGGTCTGAAAAGGGCAGATAGCTGGTGCTCCTGGTGGCTGCAGCCAGTGCCAAGTGTCAGAATGAGGTCTCAGGTAACTTCAGATCGACCAAGCAGTTGGAACTTCATCACTTAGAGTCTGGAAGAAGCAACTCTCACAAATACATTAACAACACAAAGATTAATATTGAGCAGAAGAGAATATACAAAAAATGACCAGACACTAGAAACCCACCCAGAAAAGGGCTGAGGGGGGGAATGAGGCTATCACAAATGCCTCTTGTCCAAATAACCTTCCCTAGGATAAATACCAAAAAAGCTTTCCCAAAATTCTTCCTTTTCTTTCCTCAAAGGAATAGTGTAATGGGCAAAATAATCTCTTCCAGAACAGGCCCTAAATCCTCATAAGAAAAAGCTTTCACACAACTAGTGCAGATGTTAACACAACAAAAAAAAAAAAAAAAAAAAAAAAGGTTTGAAGCCCCAGCTTCAATTTGCAAGCCTTTCAAAATTTACTTGCCTGGGAGCTACATGAGGGAATGCAGGAGTTAGGTTGGGGTTAAGCAAACAATCAGCAACACTGATAGCTGATCTGTAAGCCTGCTTTTCCTCACCAAAAGTGAATCTACGAAACCTCTCTATATTGATAGCTGGCAATAATCATTACCTCTGCATTGAATTGTTTGGCTATCAAGAATCCCTTCCTTCCATATAGCACCCATGATCACGCAAAACATGAAAAACATATTTAATGTTAATATAACTCTTTGATAAATAACCAAAGGGGTCTAGGTTTGGGGTCCAGAGACCTGACAACCTAGCCCTGCCTTCCATCAACATACAATATCTACTCTTCTCACACAAAAGGGAAATTTTTTTATCTATAAAGACACTCTAGCCCCAAAAGGATGTTATAGCAGCAGTCAGAGTCCTAAAGAGCTAGACTGCCAATTAAAATATATACTTTATTGTGTTCTATATATTCCACTAACCACTCTCTCTGACTTCCACTTGCTTTGATTGCAGAAATTTGCTATAAGAGGAAAAAATCAGGGACTTTCATAATACTTAAAATAGTATCAGAACTGCTCCTTCAGGTCTCAACCTGGAAACACATACAGGATATAAAGCATCCTTAAAACAGCTTACTTAGGTAACTGTCTTAATTTTAATAACTCCACCTTAAGACACACTCAGGAACAATCACATGGGTTCTCACCACTGGGGAAATTGAATCAGAAGAATCCTATCTTCAATAGAGATGAAGATTGCTCTTCTAGTTCATTCCCAGACACTAACTTCCACCTGCAATGATTCCTTCTCAGTAGCCCATATGGCATATTCCTTTCAGATGGTCGATCACTGACTTGAAGATCTTTCAAACAGTCATACCTGAATTCAAAACTCCAAACAAATATCAATTGCAGCCCCAAGAGATTTTATCTCCTACAGCAATTCTCTTTAATCAAAGCCTCAGATGAATCTAACTCTAGAGATTTAACCTAAAAGTTTGCAGCTTATACAGCTTATATTTCATATCTAAGTAGATGGTTTTAAGTTCAACATTACAGATCATTTTGCTTTTAAAATACCTAATATAAAGAACAATTTCAAATTGCATATTATCTATAACAAACATTCAAAAAGGGGCAAAAACTATTACTCTCAGAGTCCCCCCCTAGAATACAATTTCAAGATGACTCAATACAAATCAATTAAAAACTCATACAGAATATCCCAATTCCACATAAAAAGATCTTTCAGATTTAACATTAATAATTCCTTTTCAAGAAAGGAAAAATTAATAAATTAACTTCCTTCAACTGAGGACTTCCTACAACCTTTTTTTTTTTGAATCAGCCCAAACCCATCAGATCAGATTGCATGTAAATGTAGGCTGTTCCTTTAAACAAGATAATCAATTGATATTTCAATTAGCCAAGAGCCACAGTTCATTCAAAGTGGCTGTATCAGACTTAATGGGGGAGGGGAATTAGATTGTCACTCCACGTGGTTGCCCTTCTCCCACATGGCATTTTTTCTCAACCACACCATGCTTCTTCCTGACTTCCACTTATCAAAGCTAACTTTTTAGGGTGCCACACCCCCAAAATCTTATCTGCCAGCCAAAGAAAGGCAGATAGATCCCAATCTCAAAAGCACATCTCCCTTCTATATCTCCTTCCTGTTCCATTTCTCTTAACCCTCAAATGCTAATTAAGATTCCTTCCTGTCTCTCCCTCTCCCCCTCAATTGTTTCTACAAACCCATTTTTCTTATCTCATTTCTTCTATGTATTTATATTTTTCCTTTTCCTTTCTCATTTTTCCTTTTCTTAACTTTTTTTAAACTTTTTTCTTTTAAACTTGTAACTTTACTCTTCTCCATCTCCACCTACTTCAAAACTTTAAACTCTTAAGATTCACAACATAGTGTATAGTTAAATAACTCCATAAAGCTCACACACATGTTCAGCATGATAAACTTTAAAACATAACTTACAATGCTTACAAATTACCCAAAATATCTTTCAGAAGGTAACCTAAGTTACCAGACACTCCCACAGTTCTCCATTACTGAAGAATTCTAAGTATTCTCAAGTACCTTGGCTTTTCTTCTGCTAATTCAGCCTCTATACTGAAGTTGCCTGTGGCACTAGGAGTACAACAGAATCCCAGAGATGGGATGGCATTCTCTCCATCCACTCACCATTCAGCTATTCTCTGACTCTTAGGCTTGGCTCAAGAAGCCAGGCCTTCCTCCCCTGAAGCCAGAGATTTGCAAAAACTCCTCTGAATTAAAAGAAATGTTCCCCATTTAGTTCTAATTAATTCCACCCTGATCCCACCGCAGCAATGCTCCCACATTCTCCTTACCTATTCCCCTTTCAGTTAGCTAACATCTCAAATCTTCAGCCAATTTCCGAGTTTCGGCTATTCTCTGCTCTAGATCTCTAGGCCTTCTAACACTCATTTCACTTCCATCTTTTCAGAGACTGCACTTCAGTCTCTCCGTAAAAAGTTACCTCTTTACAAATGGACACCTAAGAGCTTTTCAGAAAACTTTTTAATTTAGGAGAGCTATTCTCTCCCAAACTTTCTGAGGCTTACCTTAAGTTTCGAACACAAGATTTCCTGGCCATGAGCTCAATTCAACTTACACACACCAGGCTTACACCAGGCTCAGGCCTTCCAGGCCGCCAATGATTTTACTTCTGCTTCCATCTTCACTGAGAAACTCCCATCGGGTGCTTTTGCTTAGTAGAGAGGAGATTGGTGTCGGTTTCAGAGACAGGGACAAAAGGTCCCTCGGTGCCATTATGTCTCTGAAATCGAGCAACAATCGTTCCCTTACTAGGCCTTTATCCCGGAAATGAGCCCCCAAAACTGTGAAGGATAAAAATCCGATTCCTGATTCAAAATCATTACTTAGAGATTTCTCAAAGTGAAAATTAGAAGTTAATTTGAATTTTGCGAAATTCCCTGGGACAGTCATTCTTCTCCGGGCCACAGCCAGGAGAGGAAGGAGTGAACCCCCCTGCTCACCTGAGCCCAGACTTATAGGGAAAGAAAAGGCAGACCCACCCCCCAGGCCTGTCAATCTCAGAACAAAGCACTTCCCACCCACTCAAGGTCCTCAGATATCAACTAGACCCTTTTTCAAATCAGCAACTAGCAGATTGATTCTGGTCTGCCTGACCTGACTTTGATATTCTAAAAAGCCACAATTTCTCTCTCTTCCTGCAACAGGATCCCCAATGAAAAATTCTACCAATCTCTCACAATCATTACTCTGAGAAGTTCTCAGTTCCCCATCTTATTCAGTTTGACAGAAACATAGCCTGCTTCCTGATATTTTTGCAACTGTTTGCTAAGGGAATCCATCAAAGACAAGGGCAGGGAGACTACAATCTTGCATGAGATTTCCATTGCTATTCTTATGCAAAAAGGTTCTGACAGAGAAGTAGACAAGGGTCTTTTTCAAACTGAGTTACCCAAATACGTTTTTTTCTGGAGGGCTGGGGCTATCATTTTAACAATAAATAGATGCATACATACACACACACAGAGATGGACAAATAGGTAGGTAGAAAAAAATAGAATAATCTATGACTTATTGTCTGCTATTTCTCTAATTTTTTTAAATGGGCATGTTTGCTCTTCTACTTTTCACAAGTACAATGAAAAGTATGTAATATATATTTTTAAAAAGCAATAAAATGTATATCACTGCTGAAAAAAAATTAAAACATAAAAGTAGCAGATTTTTTTTCATTTTCCCCTATCTTCTATTTTAAGCAATTAAGAAGATGACTCCTCTCCATGTAATCACAACATTGTCTTTTACTTCTTTACTTAGCACACAGTGTCTAGCTTACAATAGGTGCTTAATAAATGTTTATGTATTGATTTATTCCTTAGGAGGTCAACATACAAGACTGAGAGGAAGAACATTTCAAGTAAAAAAGAGAAACTTGCACAAAAGAAAAGCAGACTGAGAAGGTAATAAGTCCCAAGGTATGTACAATTCTTCTTAGCTGCTTTATAGGGTACATAGAGAATAATACATGATAAAGTGGGAACCACTTTAAAACTGATATGATATGAGATTATGTAGTATAAAGTTATGATTTTAGGATTTGAAAACTAAGCAATTTGAACTCAAGGCAACAAAAAACCACTGAAGAGTTTTTAACAAAGAAGTAATATGAATAAATCTATATATAAAAAATCACTAGAATGAAGCAATATTGAACACCCCACAGAGAAAAATAATTTACACTCTTTTTGATAACTTATTCTAAGTTTCAAGTATTCTTATAGAAAATTCTCTGTTATAATACTTAATTTCCTCATATTGAAGGTTATTCATTTATTCTTATCTTATCAATGGAGCATATACTTCCCCCAAATCAAAGGTTTTCTTCATATATTTAAGTTAATAGTAACTCATCCTTTAGCTTGTTATTTTCTTAGCTGATTAATCCCAATTATAATTGGTTTCCTTTTATTTGTTATTTGCCAATATTTTAATCATCTTTGTAATTCATCTCTGAAAGTTTCCACATTTCTGTCTAGACCTTGATACAGTGAAAATCTCATTTTATCTGTATGAAAGCATTATCACCTTTGTAATTTTATTTTTATTTAGTTGTTCTGGTTAGGGTGAAACATTAATTCTAAAATGATTCATGTATATTCCACTTGTTCTCCTTTGAGTGTCTGACATATTTTTAGCCATGTAAGCTAATGTACATGTACTGCTGATTTTAACTTCCCAATTGATCTTTAAAATATGTATTGCCTATTAAATGTTTTTCCAGGGACTCTTTACTCTCAACAGAGGAGGAAGATAAGTAAAATAATAATGAGGAGCAACTTTAGTTTTAGATGTATCTATTTTAACTTTTTTAATCTGTGATATTCCTTTATATCATGAAGGAGCTCTTCCAATTGAAACCTAGTCTGTACAAACCCAAAGCTTTTGTGCTGTCTCAAAGTACAGCCTAAATAACATATTTTAGAAAACTATACAAGAGTACTGCCCAAAAATTAATTAGAGATGAACCCCTAATTTAACTCAACCTAAAATTTATCAAGTTCTAGAGCAGGAATTCTTAAACTGATGTCCACGAATAAAAAAGCTACATATTATATTCCAATATAGTTAATTTTATTTATAATCCTCTATTTTTTATTTTATATATTTGAAGACATTATTCTGAGAAGAGGTTCATAATGTTTGCCAGATACCAAAGAGATACATATTGCAAAAAAAGTTTAAAAACATCTACTTTAGAGCTTTTATGTCGAAAAAGTCTTATAGTTTACTAAGAGAAAGCATTATACATATTTTAGAATCAATTCAAATCAACCATGGTTGTGCACTATTATAAAAAAATGAAAGGAAAAGATGGAATAGTAAATGCAAAAAAAAAAGAAAGAAAAAGTATTGGGAAACAATTTACACTGAAGGATTACTTATCCCTGGAAGACAAGCAAGGTCTTACATGGGAGGAAAAATGGATTTATAACAACAAAATTAGAATTTTTTTTCTAAAACAACATTACTTTACTTAAGAATTGTAATCTGCAATGGACTATAAAGTTGGTAAGGAGTGTGTTTGGGAGAGTCAGTGGGTAGCATGCCAGGCTATTAGTCAGGAAGACTTCTCTTTCTAAATTTAAATCTCTTCTTAGAACCTTACTAGCTGTGTGACCCTAAAAAACTTCACTTAATCTTGCTTGCCTCAGTTTCTTCATCTAAACTGAAGAAGAAAGTGGCAAATCAGTATCTTTGCCAGAAAAATCCCAAATGGAATCACAAATAGTTAGACATGAGTAAAAAAATGACTTCATAGTAGGCAGCAAAGGCCAATAGGAGAAGATGAGGAAGGAAAGCATCCAGACATCAGGGTCAACCAGAAAAAAATTGCCCAGAATGACAGAATGTTTGTGAAATGGTTTATTAAACAGACAGGGTAGTTTGTGGAACAACAAAGAGGTCAGCATCACTAGATCAGAGTAAGATTTAAGAAGACTGGAAAAGAGTAACAGAACTACATTATGAATGTCTTTGACCAATGAGGATTTTATCTGATCCTGAAAGTGACAAGGAGTCATTAGAGCTCAGTAGAGGATTGAAACGATTAGACTTGCACTTTAGGAAAATCACTTTGGTGGTTAAATGGAGAATGAATTGGAGTTGTGAGGGATGAGACAGGCAGACCTCCTATCATACTATTGAAATAGTTCAGGTCTCAGGTGATAAGGGCCTATCAGAGATGTAACTATGTCAGAGGAAAGAGCAAGGCATGTTGAAATAATACTGCAAAAAAAATGAAAACAATAGATCTTGTCAGCAGGTTTCATATGGAAAATGAAAGATAGTAAGACTCAATGATGACAGCAGGCTTGAAGATAAAGAACATAGTGGTGACCTCAATAATAATAGGGAAGTTAGGAGGGTGGGGGTTGAGAGGAAAATGAGTTCAGTTTTAGACATGTTGAATTTAAAATGTTTACTGGACATCAAGTTCAAGATGTCTATTAAAGGCAGCTAAAGATGCAATATTGGTGAGGGCAGGATAGGTAGATTTGAGAATCAAATAGCATAAAATTACTCATTAAATCCATGGAAGGTACTAAGATTACCAAGGGAAGTAATATAGAGCAGGGCTTCATAAATTTTTTTTCCACTCAAAACCCATTTTTGCTTGAGAAAGTTTTACATGATCCTATATCAAATCTGAACCAAGGTGTTTCTGTCACCACTCATGCATGTGTGGTGCAAAATGCATATGTTGTGTGTTCAGAACCAAGACTGAAGTTAAATCATATAATGCAAGATGGGTAAGTGCTGCCAGAAACACCTCAGATTCATTACACATTTGATTTTGAATTAATTTCTGGTCATTGTATTCAGAAACCTTTTACTGTTGTCTTTTTTTTTGCAACCCCCTCATTCAGTTATGCAATCCTACATGGGGTTTAATACATTTAAGAATTTAAGAAGCTTTAATATAGAGAAAGAAGATGAAAGAACCTAGGACAGAAGATTGACTGATAGAGGGTACCTGTGGTTAGAGGTTATGATCTGGATGAGGATCTAGCAAAGGGATTAGACTGATAAAACAGGAGGAGAACCAAAAAAGAGCAATGTCCTAAAAACTCAGAGAGAAAAATGTGAAGAAGAGAGTTATTTCAAATTCTTCAGAGAAATTGAAGAGAATAAAGTTTTAGAAAAACTCATTAGAATTGGAATTTAAAAGATCATCATTAACCTTAGAGAGGGCAGTTTCAGTGAAACATGAGATCAAAAGCCATATTGTTTATTTTATTTTATTTATTAAAGCTTTTTTATTTGCAAAACATATGCATGGGTAAATTTTCAGCATTGACCCTTGCAAAGCTTTCTGTTACAAATGTTTCCCACCTACCTCCCCACCCCTCCCCTAGATGGCAGGAAGTCTAAGACATGTTAATTATGTTAAAATACTTGACAAATCGAATATGTGTGTACATATTTGTACAGTTATCTTGCTGTGCAAGAAAAATCGGACTTACAGGAAAAAAAATCTGAGAAGGGAAACATAATGCAAGCAAACATCAATAGAGAGCATGAAAATGCTATGTTGTGGTCTACATTCAGATCCCTCTCTCTGGGTATATATGGCTTTCTTCATCACTGAAAAATTGGAATTGGTTTTAAACATCTCATTGTTGAAGATAACCATGTCCTTCAGAATTGATCATCATATAGTCTTGTTGTTGTGTATAATGTTCTCCTGGTTCTGCTGATTTCATTCAGCATCAGTTCATGCAAGTTTCTGAAATCATCCTGTTGATTGTTTCTTACAGAACAATAATATTCCATGACATTCATATACCATAATTTATTCAGCCACTCTCCAATTGAGGGGCATCAGAATCCGTATTGTAAGGGAAGAGAATGAGAAGACAGAAAGTGAGGGTACCTATTATAAATGGCCTTTTTGAGGAGTTTAGCTATGTTAAAAAAAAAAAAACAGAAGAGATATAGGAAAATAGTTAACAAATTGTAATGATCGAGTAGTTTTTTTTTTAAATGAGAGAGACATAAACATGTTTGTAAACAGTAGGAAGAGAACCAACAAACCCCAATATATTGAAGATAAGTGATAGATTGAGGAGGAAAGAGGAGAAATGAGAGAATGGTATTAAAAAGTGAAACTATCTCTTCCTGTGAGACATGGATGAAGAACATAATTGTAGAAGACAAATAAATGATATGAAATGAGTAAGAGGGGAGAAGTGGGAGAAGGAAAGTGCATGTTGCATAACATCACTCCCCTACTCAGCTGATGGAATGGAATAGGGGAGGAAGGTTTGAGAGGAGTTTAAAAAGGTTTGGAAGAGCTCTGTAGAGAATGGAATAATAAGTAAATTAAGTAAATATAGAAATATTGCCTAGCAGCAGCAACGGCTAAGTAAAGTTCACATAATCTAGATTTGTAGTGGGCTCAGTCAAAATAGTTGTGTGATTTTCTCTGGCTTTCATTCAACAACACATGTGTAAAAGAAAACGCAATAGAAAGTAGGAATGATCCATGGCTGAAGTTATGCTGGGCATGACCTGAAATATAATGGGGCTGGAACTGAAAAGAAGAGCACAATGTAGTATTGAATCAATTTGCTAAGGGGTCAAAATGAGGAAAAAATGAGATTGAATAGTACTAAAGTAATAATCTGAAAGAGAACTGAGGGACCAAAGAATTAAAGGTTAAAGTATGAGTGAAGAATAAAGTTGGTAAGGAAAGGCAGAGGTAGAAGCACAAAGTCAATAGATTATGGCTAAGTAAGGAGTTTTCAGAATTCTTGAATGGTTTCAGAATTCAGAATATTTGTATGTGACTGGTGTGAAGTAGCAAAATAGGTCATAGTAGTATGTTAAAAAGTGAATGGTTAGGATATTTAACAGAGATAATATATATATATATATGCTATATATATATATATATATATATATATATATATGTTGAAGTCCCAAGTATGAGGGTAGGAGATGAGAAAAAAAAAAGAAAAATGGTGAATCAAGCTCTCTATCTAATACAGAAAGAAGAGGAGTAATGTGGAGGTCTTTTAAAAAAACAACTTTTGGAATTTTGAGTGGGAAACAGATATAAATGGCATGAATCTCAAAGGAGTAGAAGTTACTAATAAAACACTAAAAAGAAAAAAATGAAATATTTAATATGACAAAAAACACTTTTTTCTAAAATAAAAAATCCACAACAATCCAGGAGAACCTGCAAGTGGCACTGAAGAGTAAAAAGTATTCCAATTCCTTAATCTTGATCAATGAGAGGAATGAATGAAGGCACAGCAAGTACTAGAAAGCATGTCCAGTGAGGCTGTATCATTGGGGGTGGGAATTTGGAGGAAGAGCCAAATTTCAGTAATAGCTAAAAGATGTACAGCATGAGAGAGAATATTTAGAATGAAGGAAAGTTTGTTGTTACAAAAGAGTGTACACACCATTTTTAATTCTCCATGCCATTATCTCTAGTCTGTTTCTTCCCTCTTCATTTTTTTAAATTATACAGTTCTTTTATATTGGTATTTATTTCTATTTACTATCATCATTGTTTAGGTATAATATATAAGATCTCTTAATATAATAGAAAATATTATCTTGTATTGATATAGAAATGTAAAGAGTTATTCTTTTTTTACATCATCAGAATTTCTCCCAATATCCTTTTGAACCCCATCCCATAGACCTATTCCATATAACAGTATTTTTTTAAAGAAAGGAAAAAAGAAGGAAAAATCAGTAAAAAAAAATAAATAAGTATATAAAAAAGTTTGAAAAATATAAAGTGCAACATATCCATGAATTTCTGACCTCCACAAAGGAATGGGATAAGCATATCTTCTAGCTCTTCTTTGGATGAAGATTATTCTTTTTAATACTGCAACATTCACTTTTTATTTAATATTTTATTTATTTCCTATTACAAGTGAAACATTTTTAAATATTTGTTTTTAAAACTTTGAATTCCAGATTCTCTCCATTCCTCCATCCTCACCCAACTCTTTGACTAAAAGATGGAAAGAGTTTGTTTCAATTGCACTTACAAAATAAACTAAAGAGATTCACAGAAACTAAAGAATGGCTGAATAAAATATGATATATTAATGTAATATGATGGATGAAGGATGACATGAGCAGAACTAGGAGAACAATTTACACAATAACAACACTATGGTCAAAACAATGACTTTCCATAAAAATTCTAGAGGATAGAAAATACAATGTATTATTCACCTCCTGACAGATTTAGGAAGTAAGATACCATTTGTTTTCTTTGATTAGGCATATTTTTTATAAGGAATTTGTTTCTCTTTGATTCTATGTGGTTAGTTTCTAAGAGAAAGAGAAAATATATTTCTTTTTTTAAAAAAAAGAGGTGGAATAAAGATATATAACATCGTAGGCACTCTCATATGTGGCAGTCTTGTTTGTTTTTCTTGTTTTCATTTATTATAATATATTACAAAGTAAGAATAATTTGTAAATGTCTACAATGTAAAAATGAAACTCAATAATAAAACAAAAAAGAAAGATGTCATGAACTCCACATGCAGTATTAAAAAAAAAGAAAACCTACAAATTAATAATTCATCGATAAGCACAAAAATGGAAATGTTGAAACTTAAAATGATAAAACAGGGGGAAGTTACTAGATTATAAATAAAACAAAAACTTTTCTTTGAAAAGATAAGAAAAAGTGATAAACCAATAATTAATGATTCAAATAAATAGAAAATAAAAATTAGAGAGTGTTTATAATTAATGAGCAGAAAATGAACACAATTATAAGAAATTTCCCTACATTAGTTTATGCCAACAAAACCTAAAATTTAAACAAACAGCTATGTTTTTAAAATATGATTAAAAATAACAAAATAGGAAAGAGAGAATCCAAGCAACTCATTCACATCAGGAGAAACTAAACAAGTCATAAATATATATCCCCAAGAGAAATAACAAAAATAACAACAACTACAGTAGCAGCATCATTGGTTCACATAGATTTACAAGTTAATCACAAAGTATATTCAAAGAACTGAAATTAAATATTGTGTCCTTCCAAAATCCTACAATACAAATTTGGCCCTAAAACCCAAACTAAGAAGATATGAATTATAGGAAGAATTATTAATCAAATTAACTTTTAGTAGAGAGAGTATAAATATTAATTATGGCTGATATTGATGAATAATAGGAAAATAGAAAATTTAAGAAAAAATAATATAATAAAACACAAAAAATGAAATATTTAATAGGGCCATTTTTTTATAAAATCAAGAATACATATTATTTATAAGACAAAAAATTTGTAAGATTTCCTAATAAGAAAAAGGGTAAAGAAAAGTTATATGTTGTCTCTATCATTATTTATTATAAAGTAAAAATGGTAGTTATAATAATATGGGGAAAATACAAAGGAATAAATTTAAGAAAATAGAAGGCAAAAAAGTCTTGATTTGTATATTTAAGGTTTACTTAAAGAATGCACAGCAAAATTTTCTGAACAACAGTTTCAATAAATTAGCAGTACACAAAATAAGTCCTCAAAAATTATCAATTTTTCTACATTTACTAACAAAGAATGATACACATAATGACTGCAAAATATAAAAAAAGAAGCATTACATACTTCTAGGAGCCAAAATGGTGGAGTAAGCACTAAATGGTTGCAATTCTTCCATGTTCACCTCCAGACAACCATAAAATAGAACCACATGAGTGTGGAATGGTGGAATAAGTAAGGAGACAAGGTGAAAAAAAGTTACTTCAAGAAACTTGGAGGATCAGGGAGAGAGATCAATCTCACTTAGATAAGAGGAAGTACAGCCCAGGACAGGAAACTTCCTAGAGCCATCAGCAAGCCCCACCTCAACAAACCAGCAGGACATCCTGAGTCCTACTGTGGTGAAGCTGAGAAACGCCAATACCAAAACTGCCCATACGCCTTGACATAAAGGAGCAAGTGTATTCCAATTCTGGGAAGCACCATATGCTTCATCATAGCCTCAGAGAAACAAGCATCCTTTAGCAGTTAAACCAGAGTCTGGACCAAATCAAGATTACAGCACATCTCCACCATTCCACCACTTGCATCAACAGAATCCCAGTTAGGCAGGGGTCCTTCAGATGCCAAATCATCACATGTTTCAATGTAGCCCTGGGGAAAGACAAAAGCATCTCACCAGGCCTCATCACATACTAGTTACCACCATTAAGAGTTCAGTTCAAATAAGCTGTCAGAACCTCACAGCCTTTAGCAATACCAGCCACTACCAAACCCACACCTCAATGTAACATTGGACATAATGTCCTCTGTAGTCCTCAGGGCAAAATCAGTGCAGCACTAAGAAAACAGGCAGGACTTGCAGCCACTGGTACAAGAAGACCAAGATAGTATCCCTTTGACCCTGAAGGCAGAACTCAATTTTTTTTTAATTTATTTTTTTTATTAAAGTTTTTTATTTGCATAACATATGTATGGGTAGTTCTTCAACATAGACCTTAAAAAGCTCTCTACTACAAATTTTCCCCTCTAGTCCCCTCCCTTCCCCTACATGGCAGGAAGTCCACTATATGTTAATTATATTAAAATACTTGAGAAGTTGAATATATGCATACATATTTCCATACTTATCTTGCTGTGTAGGAACAATCGTATCTACATGAACAAAAATATCTGAAAAATGAAACCCAATGCAAGCAAACCGATAGAGAGCATGAAAATGTTATGTCTCATATCTCATAGCCCTCTCTCTTGGTGATTGTGGCCTTCTTTACTGAGCAATTGGAACTGGTTTGAAACATTTCAATGTTGAACAGAGCCATGTCCATCAGAATTGATCATCATATAGTATTGTTGTTGCCGTGTATAATGATCTCCTTGGTTCTGCTCATTTCATTCAGCATCAGTTCATGCAAGTCTCTCCAGGCCTCTCTGAAATCATCCTGCTGGTCGTTTCTTACAGAACAATAATGTTCCATAACATTCATATACCATAATTTATTCATTTATTATTTTAATTTATTAATTTATTAATTGATGGGCATATACTCAGTTTCCATTTTCTAGCCACTACAAAAAGGGCTGCCACAAACATTCTTGCACATGTGGGGCCCTTTCCTTCTTTTAAGATCTCTTTGGGATATAGGCCCAATAGAAACACTGCTGGATCAAAGACTATGCACAGTTTGATAATTATTTGAGTTTAGTTCCAAATTGCTCTCCAGAATAGCTGGATCTGTTCACAGTTCCACCAGCAATATATCAGTGTCCCACTTTTTCCACATGCCCTCCAGCATTCATCGTTATCTTTTCCTGATATTTTAGGAAATCTGACAGGTGTGTAGTGGTACCTCAGAGTTGTCTTAATTTGCATTTCTCTGATCAATAGTGATTTGGAGCACTTTTTCATATGACTAGAAATGGTTTTAATTTCATCATCTGAAAACTTGTCAGTTCATATCCTTTGACCATTTATCTATTGGAGAGTGGCTTGAATTCTTATAAAGATGAGACAATTCTCTATATATTTTAGAAATGAGGCCTTTATCAGAACCATTAAATGTAAAGATAATTTCCCAATTTGTTGTTTCCATCCTAATCTTGTCTGCATTCGTTTTGTTTGTACAAAAACTTTTTAACTTAATATAGTCAAAATTATCCATCTGGTGTTCACTTAAGAGTTCCAAGTCTTCTTTGGACATAAATTTATACCATCTCCACAAGTCTGAGAGGTAAACTATCTTATGTTCCACTAATTTGCTTATAATATCACTCTTTATATCTAGATCATGAACCCATTTAGATCTTATCTTGGTATGTGATGTAAGGTGTGGGTCAAGCCCTAATTTCTTCCGCACTGGTTTCCAATTTTCCCAGCAGTTTTTGCCGAATAGTGAGTACTTATCCCAAAAGCTGGGGTCTTCAGGTTTATCAAACACTAAATTGCTATAGCTATTGGCTAGTTTGTCCTGAGATCCTATCCTATGCCACTGATCGACTACTATTTCTCAGCCAGTACCAAATAGTTTTGATGACTACTGCTTTTTAATATAGTTTTAGATCTGGTACAGCAAGGCGACCTTCATCAGCCTTTTTTTTATTAATTCCCTTGAAAATCTTGATCTTTTGTTCTTCCAAATGAACTTTGCTATTGTTTTTTTTCCAGAATTGTAAAATAATTTGTTGGGAGTTTGATTGGTATGGCACTAAATAAGTAGATTAGGTTGGGTAGTATTGTCATTTTTATTATATGCATTCGGCCTATCCATGAGCACTTGATGTTTTTCCAATTGACAAGGTCTGACTTTATTTGTGTGGAAAGTGTTTTGAAGTTAAGTTCTTGTAGTTCCTGACTTTTCTTTGGCAGATAGATTCCCAAATATTTTATATCAGCAGTTATTTTGAATTGAATTTCTCTTTGTATCTCTTGCTGCTGAACTTTTTTGGTAATATATAAAAATGCTGATGATTTATGTGGATTTATTTTGAATCCTGCAACTTTGCTAAATTTGTGGATTGTTTCTAGTAGTTTTTTAGTTGAGTCTCTAGGGTTCTCTAAGTATACCATCATGTCATCTGCAAAGAGTGATAATTTGGTTTCTTCATTACCTACTCTAATTCCTTTTATCTCTTTTTCTTCTCTTACTGCCAAAGCTAACATTTCCAATACAATATTAAATAGTAATGGTGACAGTGGGCAGCCTTGTTTCACTCCTGATCTTACTGGAAATGGATCTAGTTTGTCTCCATTACATATGTTGCTTGCCGATGGTTTTAGGTAGATGCTACTAATCATTTTAAGGAAAAGCCCCTTTATTCCTATACTCGCTAGTGTTTTTAATAGGAAAGGGTGTTGGATTTTATCAAATGCTTTTTCTGCATCTATTGAGATAATCATATGGTTTTTGTTAGTTTGGTTATTAATATAATTGATTATGCTGATAGTTTCCCTAATGTTGAACTCACCCTGCATTCCTGGTATAAATCGTACTTGGTCATAGTGTACTATCCTGGGGATGACTTTCTGTAATCTAATTGCTAATATCTTATTTCAAATTTTTGCATCAATATTCATTAGGGAAATTGGTCTATAGTTTTCTTTCTTTGTTTTCACCCTACCTAATTTAGCTATCAGCACCATATTGGTTTCATAGAAGGAATTTGGTAGTATACCTTCTTCCCCTATTTTTTCAAATAGGTTATATAGTATTGGATTTTAATTGATCTTTGAATGTTTTGTAGAATTCACATGTAAATATATCTGGCCCTGGAGATTTTTTCTTAGGGAGTTGGTTAATAGCTTGTTCTATTTCTTTTTTCTAAAATAGGGCTATTTAAGTAATTTATTTCCTCTTCTGTTAACCTGGGCAATGTATATTTTTGTAGATATTCCTCCATTTCATTTAGATTATCAAATTTACTGGCATAAAGTTGGGCAAAGTAACTTCTAATTATTACTCTAATTTCCTCTTCATTGGAGGAAATTTCTCCCTTATCATTTTTGAGACTGACAATTTGATTTCCCTTTTTCCT
>JAJPUD010003569.1:131844-163289 GCA_023553655.1 Myrmecobius fasciatus | reverse complement strand
TTTTAAATAAGATATTAGCAATTAGATTACAGAAAGTCATCCCCAGGATAGTACACTATGACCAAGTAGGATTTATACCAGGGATGCAGGGCTGGTTCAATATTAGGAAAACTATCAGCATAATTAATTATATTAATAACCAAACTACCAAAAACCATATGATTATCTCAATAGATGCAGAAAAAGCCTTTGATAAAATCCAACACCCTTTCCTATTAAAAACACTAGAGAATATAGGAATAAGTGGGCTTTTCCTTAAAATGATCAGTAGCATCTATTTAAAACCATCAGCAAGCATTGTATGTAATGGAGACAAACTAAAACCATTCCCAATAAGATCAGGAGTGAAACAAGGCTGCCCACTGTCACCATTACTATTTAATATTGTATTAGAAATGTTAGCTTTAGCAATAAGAGAAGAAAAAGAGATAAAAGGAATTAGAGTAGGTAATGAAGAAACCAAATTATCACTCTTTGAAGATGACATGATGGTATACTTAGAGAACCCTACAGACTCAACTAAAAAAAACTACTAGAAACAATTCACAACTTTAGCAAAGTGGCAGGATTCAAAATTAATCCACATAAATCATCAGCATTTTTATATATTACCAAAAAAGTTCAGCAACAAGAGATACAAAAAGAAATTCCATTCCAAATAGCAGATGATAGGATAAAATATTTGGGAATATACCTGCCAAGGAAAAGTCAGAAACTATACGAACTAAACTACAAAAGACTTTCCACTCAAATAAAATCAGAACTAATCAATTGGAAAAATATTAAGTGCTCATGGGTAGGCAGAGCGAACATAATAAAAATGACAATATTACCCAAACTAATCTACTTATTTAGTGCCATACCAATCAAACTCCAGAGAAATTATTTTACAGATCTAGAAAAAATAGTAGCAAAGTTCATTTGGAAGAACAAAATGTCAAGGATTTCAAGGGGATTAATGAAAAAAAAGGCAGATGAAGGTGGCCTTGCTGTACCAGATCTAAAACTATATTATAAAGCAGTGGTCATCAAAACCGTTTGGTACTGGCTAAGAAATAGAGCAGTCGATCAGTGGCACAGAATGGGTTATCAGGACAATTTAGGCAATAACCTTGACAATCTAGTGTTTGATAAACCCAAAGACCCCAGCTTTTGGGATAAATACTCACTATTCAGCAAAACCTGCTGGGAAAATTGGAAACTAGTGTGGAAGAAATTAGGGCTTGACCCATACCTAACACCACATACCAAGATAAGATCTAAATGGGTTCATGATCTAGATATAAAGAGGGACTTTGTAAGCAAGTTAGAGGAACATAATATAGTTTATCTGTCAGACCTGTGGAGATGGAATAAATTTATGTCCAAAGAAGACCTGGAACTCCTAATTGAACACCAGATGGATAATTTTGATTATATTAAGTTAAAAAGTTTCTGTACAAATAAAACAAATGCAGACAAGATTAGGAGGGAAGCTACAAATTGGGAAACCATCTTTACATTTAATGGTTCTGATAAAGTCCTCATTTCTAAAATATATAGAGAATTGTCTCATATATATAAGAATTCAAGCCACTCTTCAATAGATAAGTGGTCAAGGGATATGTACAGACAATTTTCAGATGATGAAATTAAAACTATCTCTAGTCATATGAAAATCCAAATCACTCCAAATCACTATTGATCAGAGAAATGCAAATTAAGACAACTCTGAGGTACCACTACACACCTATCAGATTGGCTAAAATGACAGGAAAAGATAACGATGAATGTTGGAGGGGATGTGGGAAAACTGCGACACTAATACATTGTTGGTAGAATTGTGAACGGATCCAACCATTCTGGAGAGTAATTTGGAGCTATGCTCAAAAAGTTATCAAATTGTGCATATCCTTTGACCCAGCAGTGTTTCTATTGGGCCTATATCCCAAAGAGATCTTAGAGGAGGGAAAAGGCCCCACATGTGCAAGAATGTTTGTGGCAGCCCTTTTTGTAGTGGCTAGAACTGGAAACTGAATGGATGACCATCAATTGGAGAGTGGCTGAATAAATTATGGTATATGAATGTTATGGAATATTATTGTTCTGTAAGAAACAACCAACAGGAGGATTTCAGAGAGGCCTGGAGAGACTTGCATGAACTGATGCTGAGTGATAAGAGCAGAACCAGAAGATCATTATACACGGCAACAACAATTATACATCATGATCAACTTGATGGACATGGCTCTCTGCAACAAAGAATTGTCTCAAACCAGTTCCAGTTGTTCACTGAAGAAAACCATATAAACCCAGAGAGAGGGATATGAAATATGGACCACAACATAACATTTTCATGATCTCTATTGACATTTGCTTGCATTGTGTTGCCTTTCTCTGATTCTTTTTTTTTTCTTGTAGGTAGGATTTTTCTTGCACAACTTGTCAAGTATTTCCACATTAATAACATGTAGTGGACTTCCTGCCATCTAGGGGAGGGGAGGGGACTGAGGGTAAAATTTGTAATGGAAAGCTCAATTCCGGGGAACTACCCATACATATGTTATACAAATAAAAAGCTTTAATAAAAAAAAAAATTCACCTATGGGCAAAAGAAAAAGGGGAAATGATTTTAAGCCCAGAAAAACTCATGAAAGATCTTTAAAAGGAGCTTAAAATCATATCAGAGAAGTAGAAGAAAAAGGGGGGAAAGAAATGAGAGTTATATGAGAGAATTGTGGGAAAAAAAAGAGTCAACAGCTTGGAAAACTGCTTGAGAAGTTGAATTGGCCAAATGGAAAAGGAAATACAAAAATTCCGTGAAGAAAACAACTCCTTAAAGAGTACAATTGGCCAAATGGAAAACACAGTACAAATAAATACCTTAAAAGTATAAACAATACCTTAAGTTGCAATTGGATAATTAGAGATTAACAACTTTATGAGACATCAACTCAATGAAACAAATTCCAAAGAATGAAGCCATGGAAGAAAATGTAAAATAACTCATTGGAAAAACTACTGAACTAGAAAACAGATTTAAGAGAGGCAACATCAGAATCACTGGATTATAGGAAAGGTATAATCAAAAGGAGGACCTGGATAGCCTCTTTCAAGAAATTTTCAAGGACAACTGTCCTGATGCCCTGGTACTAAAAGGCAAAGTAGACATTGAAAGAATATATGGATCACCTAAAGAAAGAGCTTCCAAAAGAAAAACTCTAAGTAAAAATTTCAGAATTATCAGATCAAGAAAAAATTATTACAAGTACTTAGAAAGAAATAATTCAGAAATCTGGGACTCACAATCGGGATTACATAGGACTTGACAGCTACAATCATAAGTGGAACAAGATTTTCTGGAGGGTAAAGGAGTTAGAACTACAACTTAGAATTCCTTATAAAACAAAATTAAGCATAATACATCAAGGGAAAATGAGTATTTCAACAAAATATAAAGTATTCAGGATTATATATGATGAGCAGAACTAAATCAAAAATTTTACCTTCAATATCAAAAACCAAGAGAAACATAAATAAATAAAAAGAGAAAAAAAATAAGTGATTCAACAGACAGAACTAAATTATTTTCATCCATTTATGGATATGGTACCTGTAATTCTTAAAAATTGTGTCACTAATAGTAGAGCTAAAAGGAATGTACATAGGCAGAAGTAATGGGTATAAATTGAGTTTGAGGGAATGACACTAAAAAAATCAAAGGATGAGAAAGAGAAGCACAATAAGTGCTAACGGAAAGAAGAGGTAGAATAGTATAAATTATGTCACATGAAGAGACATGAAAGACCTGCTATAGTGGAGAGAGAGATGGAAGGGTGGGTGAAAATTCTTTCTTGAAGCTTACTCTCAACAGCACTGGATCAAAGAGTTGAATGTAAAAGCCTGTCTTACCTGACAATAAAATAGAAGGAAATGAGATTAAGTAATAATGGTAATTAGGAACTGACAGAAAGGAAGGCAAATCAGGAAAGGTAGTAGACAGAAGTAAAACACTGTTGAGGAGAAAAAGAGTGAAAAAGAAGGAGGACAAAGGGAAGAATAGGATGGAGATGAAAAAATGGGTGGTGATCATAACTGTGAATGTGAATAGGATGAACTCTTTCATAAAATAGAAGCAGATAATAGAATGGATCAAAAAAAAAAACCATTATCCTACAAAGTGTTGTTTATAAGAAACACACTTGAAGCAAAGAGATATACACAAAGTAAGGATAAGGGGCTGGAACAGAATCTATTGTGCTTCAGCCAATTTTTTTTTGAAAAAACCAAGTGTAGGAATTTTTATCTCAGACAAAGTAAAAGCAAAAAATAGACCTAATTAAAAGAGAGAAGGAAGGAAGCTACATCTTAGAAAAAGGTACCATAGACAATGAAGCTATATCAACACTAAAAAATACGCACAAAATGGTATAGCATCCAAATTCTTTTTTTTTTTTTGCTTTTTTTTTAGCTGAGGCAATTGAGGTTAAGTGACTTGCCCAAGGTCACACAGCTAGGGAATGTTAAATGTCTGAGACCAGATTTGAACTCAGGTCCTTCTGACTTCAGGGCTGGTGCTCTATCCACTGCACCACCTGGCTGCCTCGGCATCCAAATTCTTAAAGAAATTAAGTTAGAGGAAAAAAATAAGAGCAAAACTATGCTAATAGGGAACTTCAATTGTCCCCTCAGAACTTGATAAATATAAACAAAACATAAACAAGAAGGAAAGTAAAGAAGTAAATGTACTATTAGATACCATAAGCAAACTAGAAGAACAAGGTCTACCTGTCTACCTGTCAGATCTATGGGAAGAGGAAAAATTCATGATCAAACAAGATACAGAAAGTATTATGATAGGCAAAATTTTAAAATTTTATTATATTAAATTAAAAAAGCTTTTTCACAAACAAAACCAATTAAACCAAGATAAAAAGGAAAGCAAAAATCTGAGAAACAATCTTTACAGCAGGCATCTCTGATAAAGGCCTCATTATTCAAATATATAGAAAATTGAATCAAATTTTTAATAATACAAGTTATTTCCCAGTTGATAAATAGTCAAAAGATATGGACAAGCAGTTTTCAGATGAAGAAATTAAAGCTATTTATAGTCATATGAAGAAGGGCTTTAAATCATTTTTGATTAGAGAAATGCAAATTAAAACAATTCTGAGATATTACTTCACATCTATAAGATTGGCCAATATGACAAAAAAGGAAAGTGATAAATATTGCAGAGGATGTAGGAAAACTGGAATACAAATATAGTATTGGTGGGGTAGTGAACTGATCTCACCACTCTGGAGACCAATTTGAAACTATGCTCAAGGGACAACCAAACTGTTTGACTCAGCCATGCTCCTACAGGTCCACATTGCAGAGACCACAAAAAAGGGGAAAGGACCTACATGTACAAAATTCCTTTTTATGATGTCAAAAAATTAGAAATAGGGGATGCCCATCAATTAGGGAATGGCTGAACAAGCTGAGATATATGAATGCAATGAAATACTATTGTGCAATAAGAAATGATAAGAAGGCAGAATTCAGAAAAAAAAAAACCTTGGAAAACATGTATGAACTGTTGCAAAGTGAAATGAGCAGAATTTGAATAAAACATTGTACACATTATTGATTCTCAATTATGCTTGACTTAGCTCTTAGCAGCAACATAATGACCCAAGACAAATGCAAAGGACTCATGAAGGAAATTGTTATCCATAACCAGATAAAGAACTGATTCATTCTGAATACAGATCAAAGCATATTTTTTCACTTATTTTATTCTTTCTTGTGTTTTTTTCCTTTGATGTCTTTCTTCTTTCACAACTGTGATTAATATGAAAATATGTTATACATTATAGCACATCTATAAATTATATCCAAATGCCTACTATCTTCAGAAAGAATGGAGGAAGGGAGAAAAATTTGGAACTCAAAATCTTGCAAAAATGAATGTTAAAATTTTTTCTTGGCATGTAACTGAGGAAAAATAAAATACTACTTTTAAAATAAAAATGGCAAGGTCAAATAAAATAGAGAAGTTTAGTATCAGATTATCAAAATTAAAGTACATATTCATACCATCTCCTTATAATTCAATATCTATCCTACACTTCATGGATAAATTTCTAGAGAAAGATATCAATAGTAGGTGATTCAGATTTCTGTCTTTTTAAATCTCTTTTAAGCTCTGTATAATTTGGCTTCCATCACCAAATCTAATGACATTTTTTAGTCCTGATCTTTCTTGATCTCTCTGAATTGTTTTATCCTGTAAATCATCTCTTCCCTCTAGATATTCAATTCTATACGTTTTTTTTGTGAAAATATTTTCTACTGGTTTTCTTCCTATAAATCTAATTAATCCTACTCAATCATTAATGAATTAGTCACCTTGCTAAATTAAAATTTAAAATATAACAGTGAATTTAATTTTATTCCACAAAGCAATAATACTTAATACATATACAACTTACATGAAATTGCCTGCCTCCTTAATGAGTGGAGAAAGGTAAAGGAGGAGGAAGAGATTCTGGAACTTAAAGTTAAAAAAAATACTAAAAATATTTTTACATATAATTGGGAAAAATAAAACATTAAATTTTAAAAAGTTAATGTGAACCCAGGTTAAAAATGTCTGATTTTAAGACTTCCTTTTATTTTTAAGATCATATATAAATTTCTGTTTGACTATAAAGTAATCACCTATAAGGTGCCAGACTATAATGTGTCAATGCTAAATGTTAGAGATAACAAAGACAAAAACCAAACCAAACCACATCAAACCAAAATAAATATACAAAAACAAAAAACATACAAAAAACCCAACAACAATTTCTTCACTTCAGGAGTTCAGAATTTGATGAGAGAGAAACATGCAAATGACATATATAGAATAAATATAAAATAACATTTGGCATTTATGGCTCTTCATAATTTATTCTTGCTACCTTTTAAGTTGTTTTAAACTTTATTCCCGTCTATGTACCTTGTGATCCACTGAGACTTTCTTGCAGGTCATAGAACAAAAGGCTACATCTCCTTTCCCCATGTCTTTTTATTGACTGTCCCCCATACTAGGAAGGTTCAGTATCCTGATCTCTACCCCTTACTTTTCCTGAGTTCCTCGAGGTGCAGGTAAAGTTTTATCTTATGTAAGAGACCTTGTTTAGTTCTCCCAATTGAATACAACTTGTATACAAATAGACATTTAGATGTTATCTCCTCAGTTAGAAGGTACTGTCACAGGGAACAGGGACTATGGGAATTTTTTGTCTTTTGTCTTCGCTTTTGCATTTCTCTGTTCTTTTTGCCTGGCATCTAATAAACTTAATAATTTCTTATTGACTATGACTGACACCATTAAGCCACAAAAGTGGAGAGAGGCATGTATGGTCACAGTCACATATTATGTGCTTCTGCTTAACTGTGTTCCAGTTACTCTGCTAGGAAAAGGGGAATGCCTGTTTGTGCATTAATTTTTAAGTATATATTTCTTTCAATGCAAAATTTATCAATAAAAATTCAAGGAAATTTTAAAATGTAGCTGACAGACAATCCAATTTTATTTCATAGAATATTACCACTGAAGGCAGTTGTTAAAAGTTCCTCAAACCATTCAGAATTTTGTTTTATTTTTTAATATTGTATATTGAACAGTTTGAATCAGAGACAAAATTAAAACATTTGCCAACATAACCAATATCTACCTTTCTACCTTTCATTCATTTGGATTCATGAATTCACAGCTACAGACATTTAATTATTTTGTAAGCAGAAACAACATGTGCATAACAACTCAGCACACAGCAGATTTTGAATAAGTCTGCTCTGCATCATTCACCCACATAAACATTGGGGTGTATCTCTTTTAAGCTTCAAGTGGAGAGATTTTTCCCCAGAAATTCAAAACACCTCCAGTAAGTCACATGTTACCTGTTTCTCATAACTTGTGAAATTTTCACAGCTGTACTTAAAGACACATTAATCTAACTGCAAAAAATTTTAGTCCCTATAGCACTAAAGAAAAAAGGGGGAGGAAGAAAAAAATGGGGGAGACAGAGAGAGAGAGAGAGAGAGAGAGAGAGAGAGAGAGAGAGAGCGAGCTTTCATTTTCTTGGGCTATTATAGAAAGATTTGGAACAGAGTTGGAATCCTATCTATTGTTACTCAATGGGTACATGGAATTCTGACCATACTAAAGAAAAGCCATTTCACAGAAATATATAATTTCCTGCCAAACTCAACAATTAAAGCTGAAAAAAATTAATTTTAAGTGCACAATTTTCATGATTTGTTACTTTGATTTTTTAAACCATTTAACTGATAATTGGTATGTTAAAATAGTTGGTTCTATGCCAGGTTGATTTCCTGTTAGAAGAAATCTGGCTGCTGTCAGGCCTTGGATAATTTGAAAGAAGTGCTAAATGAAGGAAAAAGAAAATTATTATAGAATAGGTAGTCATTTGTTGGATTTTAAATCTGTCTGTTTTACAAAATCTAAGTATATTTTACTTGGCCTTTTCAATTCTAACTTTGTCATTAATTAGTCACTTAATATCTTATAAAGTATCATCTCAACCTTTCAAAATTACAAGCAATTTCATTTTCATGCTACAAATTAAAGATAAGCAATAATTAATGATATATCTATATAAAAATGGGAATTATGATAAATGACCTCTTGGGTATCTGACACTCAAGCTGGGTAGTCATGGGCCTGTTATTTGGCCTATCTAAATCTCAATTTCCTAACCTATAAAATTAACTTCATAAAACATGTAGTACTTTCCTCACAAAGCTGTTGTGGTATTCTAATAAGTTAATGCATACAAAAAACTGAAAATATTAATGCAATTGTGTGGTGACTACCTCATAATGCAATAAATACTGCTTTTGCATAGATTTAAGGCAAGTTATTATTAATATACATGGCAGTAATTAGAATTCTCAACTCTGTTTATTCTGTAGCACACTCTAAATTGTCTTCCTATTTAAAGAAAGAGAAAAGGAAAGGCATATGCACTATCTGACATTGTCTTTTAGAAGGAAAAAGGACATAAACTGATAACATACAATAGTTCACTTCAATCAACATCTATCAACATCTACCAGGCACTGAAAATATAAAGACAAGAGTGACACAGTCCTTGCTCCCAAGGAGCTTTTGTTTTGTTGTAGGAGGATGAAATGATATATCACAAAACAATTATAACTTAAGGAAAATTGAAGAAAAAAGAAGGCATGAACAAGATAAAAGAAATGGCACTCAAGCTAATCCTTGAAGGAAGACAAGGTTACTTTTGTTCAACTGATTCTTGAAGTCTTGATGAGTCATTAATTTCCAATTGTTCGATTCTAATTTTTAATGTCTTATTTTCTTCAGTTACTGTTTTTAGTTATGCAATTGACTAATTTTTGACTATTTGACTAATTGACTAATTACATTTTTTTGTTCATTGCATTCTTTTTCCATTTTTTCTATTTTATTTTGCAGTGATCTCATTTCGTTTCCCCATGTTTCTTCTAACTCTCTTTTAAGATTTTTTATGCAATCTTCAAAGAAAGCCTTGTGACATGGAGACCAATTTATGTCTCTCTTTGGGGCTTTTTCTGGAGTTGCTTTACCTTTAGGGGCCTCAGGATTTGAGGTCTGTTCTTCCCTCTCT
Organism: Myrmecobius fasciatus; assembly: GCA_023553655.1. NCBI lineage: Eukaryota > Metazoa > Chordata > Mammalia > Dasyuromorphia > Myrmecobiidae > Myrmecobius > Myrmecobius fasciatus. The sequence goes on along the minus strand of JAJPUD010003569.1, from coordinate 153,636 downwards.
CCATAAAAGTTGTCTATGGTGAGAGCTCTTTTTGGTTTTTTATTCATTTTTTTTAAAGGTGTGAGGTCTGTTTAGGGCAAAGGTGGGACAGCTGCTTTAATTTGCCCTGGGGCAGTTCTGCTGATTGAGTTATTTCAGGAACTGGGCAGTTCTGCTGATTGAATTATGTCAGGGGCTGGGCAGCTCAGCTGATTGAATTATTTCTGGTGCTTATCAGACCTGTTGTTTGATTGATTGCTTTAAGGTGCTGTGTAATGGCAGTTAGGTCCGATACTCATCAGGGGTTCAATGGTTCACAATCTATCCCCCTCAAAAGGCAGACCCTCCAAACCACCTGCCCACAATCAGGACAAATTGTTCCAAGAGGCTCGCAGAAGACTCCCAGGTGTGTGAAAAGCACAACGCTCCCACTCCTGTTCTGACTCCTGTTCCAGCTCCCTGTTCCAGCTCCCTGCCCCGGTCTCCCTGTGCTGCAGTCTGGGTTCAGTAGGCCACCCCCTGCCCCATTAAAACAGACCTGTTTTGAGGTTCTTCCAGAGTATCTTCTTCTAGAATCGTGTTGTTCTCCAGATATTGTGGATTTTTTTGCTTCAGAATCAGTCTAGAGGCTTCATATTTTGTTGGTTTGAGGGGAGGTTAGAGGAGGTTACAGAGAATCCTGTCTGATCTCCACCACCATGGCTCCCTTGTTCTAATATTCTCAGGAAGACAAGGTTACTAAAAGTTAAAGTCAAGGAAATGACACATTTCAGTCACAGGAAAGTCTGTAAATTCATGGAGGACAGAAATGAAATGTTGAGTTTAAGAGATAGCTAGTAAGTTCATATGACCAGGACACAGAGTTCATAAAGGCTAGCAATTTTAAAAAAGCAAGGAAAGATGGCAAAGGTTTTGAAAATTTCATTTGACTGCAATGACTAACAAGGTATTAGTCTAACAGTACTACATGATTTTTCAGGTGCCCAGTGAAACCATGCCTATTGTTCTGAGATATCTTAGTGATTTGGTAAAATTGTGAAACCTGTCTTTTTTTCTTTTTTTCTTATTTTTAAAAGAATAAAGAAAAAAAAAAGAGATGCCTAAATTTATAGTTTTCCAAGTATGATGTGTGGCAGCTAGACAACTTAATGGATAGAATGTGAGGCTTGGAGACAAAAAAGCCTGAATTCAAATCTAATCTCAGGCACTTACCAACTGTGTAATTTTGGGGAGGTCACTTAACCCTACCTGCCTCAATTTCCTCATATCTAAAATGATCTAGAGAAGGAAAAGGCAAACCACTCCAGTATCTTTGCCAAGAAAACCCAAAATGGGATCCTAAAGAGTCAGACTTGACTGAAATGACTCAACCACAAAAAAGTCTGTCAATCTTCTGCACACATCTAGAATGGATTATTTTAACAGATTTCTTTTGGAGCACTCAAGAAAGAAAGGATTTGAACTAAGATCTTCCCAATTGAATGGTTGGCTCTCCTTCCACTAAATCACACTGCAATCAGAAAATATGTAGTCACTAGGATTGGACATAGATTCGATAAGAGCAACTCAGGTTATACTAGACTGGAGTATATTAACTTTACCATCTTTTCCAACTTTGAGTCTATGATTCCATAAGAGGAGGGAAACAAGTTTACTTGGTCAATTTGACAATTCAATTCAATACATATTTGTTAATTTTTTCATTTGCTTAAGACTCTACTCTAAAAACAGAAATGAAAAGATGAAAATGAACAACAGCTTCTTGTAAGAATGGTCCCTGCCATTGTTGCCAACTGCATCCTCTGGCTGTGCACATTGGGATGGAAAGAAGCCACTTCCCCTTCATTTTTGTTCTACCTACTGCAGAAGTTTTCTTCCAAAAGATCACCTATTGAGTGGGCAATTTTCTATTGTTTCTAGAGTAGATCTCCCTTGACTCAGAGTTTTAGTCTCTAGTGTGCCATGTGGATTGAATTGAATCGGGTGGTTTTATGCTTGGTTAATAGGTCCAGATTTCCCCAACTTCTTAATTGGTAGTGTTTTCAATGTGAGATAGCATCACCCATAAGGGCTAAGCTGGGATAGCCTTAAATTTAAGAGGGCACAAGACTAGAAGCATGTGTCTTTTTAAACTAGAAAAAGTAGTTTGAACTTATGGCTATAGGACTTTCTGAGTGTCTTTGTTTGGCACTGTCTCTCTCTTCTCTCTCTTTGGCTCTGTCTCTTTTTTTCTTCCTTGTATTTAACTTAACCCACTGATCCTAAGAGAGGGAATTTATAATAATCTTCTTTATAGGAATATAATGTATCATATATTTAGGATTATTTCTAAAGATTCTTCTTTCCTTATACAGGTCTATTAGATAAATTTTTATGCATGTTATTTCATTAATAGTTGAGTTTCCCATTTCCACTGAAGTTCAACTTGTTGACTTGATTGATGTTAATTGTAGATTTGATTTTACCTATAGTCTTTTTGTTTATAGCTCTCAATAAATCTTTTTTCTTCAAGCAAAATCTTGATTATTTTGTTTAGATTTTAAGATGATCTAAGAACAAGGATCATATTTTCAACAATTAAGGCTATGATAGAATTCACCAGCAGCTGATGGAGTAAAAAGGGAAGTCTCCCTTTCCAATCAGCTGATTAACACCTTGTCCTGAAGAAGCTTACACACTACAAGGGAATATAGCAAGGAAATAGGTAAGTAAATAAAATATAATTTGAAAAATAACTAATAACAAAGGGGATCAGAAAAGGTTTCCTGTAGAATGCAGGAACTGAAGCTAAGGTTCTAAGACACAGGTGCAGAGGGTATACATCCCAAGCATAAGTGTTTGTACAAAGGCATAGAAGTAAGTAATGGAATATTGATTCCAGAGTACAACAATTAGTTGGGAAGCAAAGTGTGTATGAGAGGGAACAAAACAAGTATTTATAACGCACCAATTACACTTGGTAGGTATTGTTCTTAAAGGTTAACACATATTATCTTAAAAGATAGCAATGTGAAACATATGTGGAAAATTGGGCAAATTGTGTAGAACTTTAAATGTCAGGCTGAGAAGTTTAGACTTAATTTTAAAACTACTGAAAATTTTTGTTAAAGAGAGAGACACAATTTGGAAAATATTAATTTGGCAACTATGTTGAAGAAAGATTAGAGAGGGGAGAGATTGTAGGTAGGGAAACTAATTAAGAAGTTGATCTATAATCTAAATAAGAAATTATTAGAAACTTAATTGGTACAGTGATCCTGTGAGAGTGAAGAAGGGAATGAAGGAATGAATGTGGGTGATATTATAGGGGCAGAATCACTAAGAACTGATAACTAGTGAGGGATGATGAGTCAGTGAAAAAAATGAAGCATATTCACAAGTCTGTGAACCTGGAAAACTGGAAATATAGTAATGACTTTGATATATTGGAATTTTGGAGAATGAGTTAGTTTATGGAATAAAGATCCTAATTTCTGTTTTTGATATATTGAGTTTGAGATGCCTGTCTCAGGTGGCACATAGATAAAATTTGGGGAGCAACAGAAGTTCAACCATGACTTACTTGAATAAGTAGATAACACTGGAGGGCACAATATTGACTGAATAGGATGGAGAAAAAAAGAAAAACGGGGGTGATATAAAATGAAAAAGCTGAAGCTAAAGTTACATGAGTAGTCAAATATCAGTGAGTTCTTTGTAACAGCCTGATACTCTGTAACAGAGGTGTCAAACACATGTGGGCTGCATGTGGTCCACAATGCTCCAAAGTATTGCCTATACCAGATTAAAATATAATTGAAAAATATTTAACAAAATAAGAACAAATACAATAAAAAGATAATATTACATTTTAAAACCAAGACAATATGCAGTCCATAATAATTCTTATGTATGCATTTGTGACCCTGGTTTCTATTTGAGTTTGACACCCCTGCTCTGTAACTTCCTAGGAAGGACTGGACTTGGCCTGCATTAGATTTGAATAACAAGCACATGTCTGAAGAATGGCATAAATTAAACACACTAACATTCTAGTCTAATGTTTGGGTGGTCTTATAGGCTATCCAAAATTCCATTAATTCTCAGCAAACACTAATGCTTTTTATATTTCTATTCACTTACTGATGAATAACTATAAAATTATTAAATGATGCTTCAATTGCCATTTCTACAACCACTGATAGACTTTGGGTAACATAGTTTACTTTAAAATAAAGGTGAATATCATTTAAAATAATATGGAAATATGTTTGGAAAGTTAAACTTCATTCTAATGTTGCATCTGCATCTGCCACTTATTTTCCAGCTCTGCACCAGTTTTCCCTTGAGGGCCTCTCCCTTTTCCTCTTACTCTCTCCCAATTTACAAACTTTACTAAGGAAATATATAGTAAGGATTTCTCAAATAAGTGTTTTTTTATAACTGTCTGAGAAGGCCTGTGGCAATGGCTCATAGCCAGGGCATATTTCTGAAAAAAGATCTCTGGGTTCTTTATGGGGGGATTTTTTGAAAAACATAGTCAAGAATCCTCCAGGACAAGAAGGCACTGGAAGAGTTCAATTCAATCTGATAAATATCCAAGTGCCTTCTTATTTTATGAAGATCATTCTATTAGTTGTTGGGAGATATCAAAAATTTAGATTGGTCAGTGGCAGCCCTCATGGAACTTAAAGTCTAACTAAAAGACTTGGCAACAGAACACAAAACCTTAGTATATTTAAACTTCTACAGAATTTATTAATCTTGAAATTTTGTACTCACAAAGGAATCAAAAACTCAGAGAATGTAGATATTTCTGTATATATCCTTCTCAACAAAACTTACTCATAAACAAGGATAACCTTCATTTTGCACAATTTTCATCTATTTTTTTCTTTTATTGAGTCATAAGATTCAAATAGTAGAATGTGAGGTGCCATTTTGTGAATAACTTCATAAACAGCTAGAATATCCTAATTGAAAGGTGAAATATCTAATTCATATAACTTGTCTATTTTCATCTGTTCAATTCAATTTTTAAAAGTTTTATAGTACCTACTATGAACAAAAGCATTTTATCAAGAGTTGGATATACAAGAACATACAAAGAAATATTAAGACATTGACAGGACTCACTTTTTATTGTGAGATACAGCATGTATATAAATAAATATGCTATTATACAAGGCAATTTAAGAAAAGGAGGGAGCAAATATTAGCTATAATTTTATTATACTGGTTAGATAACCTCTATACTGTCTTAGAGTTATGAGGACTTGGGCTAATGAAGTTCTAAAACTTATGGATGTCCAAAGACAGAATGTACTGCCTAAGAAAAAAATGATGTTTTCTATTAATGGAAGCTTTCTCAAGTCATCATTCATTGGGAATATTGTGGAAGTTTTCTTCATAAATGAGTTGAGTTGGATGACTTCTAAGGTCTCTTGAAACTTTATTTCATTTGAGCTTCACTTTAGTCAGGAGTCCAAATGAGTTTGTTGGACTAATTTACCTCTGCCAGCATTGATGTACTATGATAAAAGCTATCCTTTCAAAAAATTATCTACATGTACAAAAATATTCATAGAGTTTTCTTCTCAGGGCAACAGAACTAGAAGTTGAGGGGATACTCATCAATTGGGGAATGGCTCAATAAACTATAGTATGTGTTTGTGATAAAATATTATTGTTCTCTGGGAAATGATGAGCAGGATGCTCTCAAGGAAAAAGAAAACCCAGGAAGTCCTCCATGAATAAAGTGAAATATACTACATACAAAGTAATAACAATGTTCTGGGATGACCAGCTATAAGTAACTGTTATTCTCAGTAGAACAATCATCCACAACTACTCTGAAGGACTTATGAAGAAAAATCTTTTAAACTTACTCAGAGAAGGAACTGATTGTGTCTGAATACAGATTAAAGCATTCTCTATTTCTCTATGTCTCTTTTTAACTAAATTTTTCTTGAGGGTTTTTACTTTCATTAGGGTGGGAGTTCTGTTTTCTTTCACAGCTTAACTTCTGTGGAAATGTTTTGCATAACACATGTGATTTCTTAATTGTGAATGGGGATAAGAAAGAGAACCTAGAATTCAAAATTCTTAAAAAAATTATAAGCTAAATTGTTTTGAATGTCTTGAATTGTTTTAAGTAATAAATAAATTTAAAAGCTATCCTTTTTTATATAAATTTAACATATTCAAAGTATTTTCTTCAGAACAATTTTGTCAAATAAGCAAGGAAGGATTTTGGTTGATTTTGGTATGAGTGATGGTGGAGGAACTAGACTTACACTTTAATCAATATTGGGTATCTTTTTGTGCAAACTGCATCCAGTGATGCAAGTCAGTATGTTCTTCATAAGTGTCTGAGATTATAACTGTTAGGAAGGTAAGAAAGGATCCTATATCCACCATATGACCCCCTGAGAAATCTCAGAAAGAGATTTTCATAACCCATATTCAGAAGAGTAATAGCAAAATTTTTTTCTCCCTTTAAATTCTATGCAACAGGTGCTTCATCTGGTTACGTTGTCAATTTTGATGTATCTTCACCCCCTTTCTGCTGTCACAGCCGAAAAGGATTGACAACTATTGACAAGAGCTTTATACAACTATACTCTCTCAGAGAAAATGACAGTAGGATGAACCCAAGACCTGACCTAGTTTTCCAGAAGACAGACATCTTGAGACAATTGTTTGGATGGTATAGACCTAAACTGAAAATCAAGTACCCTATTTAGCAATTCCATACTATATTTTCCTTTACTGTTAAACTTTCAAGAGACTATAATAGGAGATATGTTATTGATTAATGTTGTGTGTCTTTATCAATATATATTTGGGGTTATTTGTATTTTAAACATTTCTTTTATGAGGCTGAGATAAATATCCATTCTATACCATCTTCATTGTACATAGATTATTTTTCTACTCAAAGGTATAGAGTAACACATATTTATGTGTGTGTATACACATACTATATATATGTATATGTATACCTGTTATTATTAGTTTTTTTGGTCTTCTCATCTTTATGATTAATACATATTACTTATTGTTATTACTGTTATATTCAATCATTTCCCTATTACTATATATTTTAGGTTGCTTGGGGGCATTTTGTAGTAGAATTGATGTTGACATGAAAGTATAACAAATGGATTTAGAATTAGAAAGGAGTTAAAAGATCATTGATTTTAATAAAAGGTAATGTGTGAGATACTCTATATAGCCCAGTCTAAATGGAATGAGAACATAGTTAAAACTAGTGAGTCCTTATCCCTTGATAAGACATCAATAGACTCCTGAAAAAAAAGTACCCTGATGAGTTTCTTCTGAAGAAATGAAGGGAAAAGGCAACTTACTTTTCTCATGGGAGTACTTGGCAGATTGTATCGGAGAATTTTAAAATGTTTTTAAGCAGTGACGCACAATATATCTCAAATACTAAGTGTGATTATTTCAGTTTATGAGATTTGGTCTTTGAGCAGAACCATTACTGAGCCTTTCACAAAGAGTTGTTGGTGCCAAAAATTTTCCCCATACACATCTTTTCTTCCTTCTTTCCCTCTCTTTTTTAATAGTCTGCATTCTATAAATAATCAACAATTTGAAACTTTTTTAAAATAAACTAATTTATTCCAGCAGTGAGTGGGAATTATTTTTATTAATATTAAATCCATTCTTCTCCCATGATAATAGCTGTTAAATATACTAAGAATATCTTCATGTTTACTTGGTACATGGGAATTTCTGAGAAACATTAGGAACCACTGGTAAGGGTTAGAAAGAAACCCAAGAATAGAGAAGGGAAAAACTATTTTGACCTCATTTATTTTCCCATGTAAAATTAAAGATAAAATCTAACTAATGTTGAAAACGTTCTTTTAGTTGAAGGGGAAAATATTTTTGATTTGATAGTTCAATCAAAAGAACTAAAATCTTATGACCTTCCATAGAAATATCCTGGGAGTTCATGGATTTATCATATTCTGAACTAGTCATTGTGAAATCTCATATCTTAAAATATTCTCCCTCTGATGATGAGGAAGAAATCTGAACACAAGTAAAATACTAATTTCTAGTTCTCTCAACTGAAAAAAAGGTTTGAATACTGAAGAAAATATTTCAACAAATGTTTATTGTCTGAAACCACTAGACTGATGAAAGAAACTTTCTCTTCTCCATTCTCAGTGGAATCAATTGTGTTTGTGTGTGTGTGTGTGTGTGTGTGTGTATGGGTGTGTGTGTTTATGTGTGTGTGTGTGTGTGTTTCTTAAATGACTTCATTTTTGTTCCAAGAGTTTATTATGTGGGGCAGCTAAATGGTGCAGTGGATAGAGAACTGACCCTAGAGTCAGGAGGTCTTGAGTTCAAATCTGTATTCAGACACTTAAGACTTACTAGCTGTATGATCCTGGACAAGTTACTTACCCCCAATTGTATTGAAAATAAAAGGAAGAAAGAAAAAAGAGAGAGAAAATTTTGTTATAGATTTCAAAATGGAAGCATTATTAGTTCTCATTTAGTCCACAAAATTATAAAACCTGAGAAGTGAAAGGGACTTCTAAAGTCATCTAGAATGTGTCACTCAATAATAAAGAAATACTTTCTAGCAATAATTTGTCATGATAAAATTCTTCTACAACACATAGTGCTTAGTAGGGCCAATTGGAATTTGTTATAAAGAAATTTTGCTAAATCTTTTTTATATCTAAATTAAACTAATTTATCTATTTTAATTTTAGTTTGAACTAAAAGATTTCATGCTTTTTTCCACTTTGAAGAGTCCAATAAATATAAAAGTTATGCTACATTCCTTTAATTTAACACAAAAATTTCTAATTCTTTTAAATTTAAATTTTAAATTCTTTTGGAAAAGTCTGGTTGGTAAGAGAAAATGCAATCACTTAAAAATAAAACTTACTTTTTCCTGGTATAATGGCCTGTCTATTCAGCAAAAATGAGATAATTACAAATATTTTCTGAGAACCATTCTATGAAAACCTGACCTAACAAAAGAATAATCATTATCAGTTTCCAAGTAGATCCTAAAGCTTCCTCCATCAAAAACAACAAACAAACAAACATGCACACACACACACACACACACACACACACACATACCACAAAAAAATGAAGTTTTTCTAATGTCACGGAGAGATGCGGAATGGTAAATGTTGTCAATAGCTGTCCTAGGACAAAGATTTCAAAATTAAAACTCACATTAGTAAAGAATTATTAGAAACACAACAAAGAAGTCAATACATATTAATTACTTGCACAGAAGGAAATTTGGCTAAAGGCCAATATCAGTTTTAACTATGGTCTAGTTAATGATTCAAAATTTTAAAATCCCACAAATTGTTTAAACATTCATTTTAAGCCTTCCCAACATGTTTCTACATCTATATGCTACATTGTTAATTTTTCAAGTTAACACTTAATAAGAATGGATTAATAAATAACAGTGAATAGAACCATGATGATTGCTTTGCTTTCTTTAGCCAGTTCTATTAACCTTTGGTTTTCTCCTAGAAGGCTCAAATATGCCAGACATCTTCCTTTAAAACATGAAAGTCCAAAGATCAAGGCAATGGAGGTTCTTCCTTTTTCCTCATGTCTCTTTTCTTAATTCCAGTCTGTTCTTAACTTCTGATTTTGGGGGTTATCACTTACCAAAAGTAGTCCATTTGTTTATTTTCTACTCTCCATGAGGTCTGATTTATGGTGACAAAAAAAAGAAAAGCACAACTCTCCAACAAAAAATATCATTTGCTTGCATTTCCCACCCACCCACCCCAGTCTACAAAAGTAAACTTTAATCTGCACTCAGCTCAGTAGACAAGACACAAAAGCAGAAATAAAAGGCGTGTATCTATATGGATTCTAAGGAAAGAATTCAAGTTAGAAAAAAAAAAAGGAAAAAGCTTTTCTAAATCATCTCAAAGAGCGCTCTTTCAGGATCTAAAGGATATATACAAAACAAATTCATCTGGAAAACTTTTTGTTCTGCAATTGTGTATCAACCTCCTGATTTCCCTGGCTTCCTCCAAGACTCAGATAAAATCTCACTTGCAAAAAATCTTTCCCAGTCCCTCTTAATCCTGGTGCTTTTTTTTCCCTTTCAGATTACCTAGCATTTACTCTGCATAGATCATATATATACATTATTATTTGCATATTGTCTCCCTAGTTGAAATGTAAGCTCCTTGAGGAAAGAAACTCTTTTTTTTAATCTTTTTTTATATAACTAGAATTTATCTTGTTAACTTGTCTTGTGTTTGTATACTTAGATGGATTTAAAAAGTTGTGTTTGGAGAGTTTCTAAGATATGTTATTTATAAACATCAGAATAACTATTTACTAATAATTATTTTGTAAATAATAAAGTTATGATACTACACTAAGAGTTTTTGTTCCTTTAAAGTTTTATATAAACTTCAAAAGTATTATCAAGCACTCAAAATTGCCTGCAGCTTGAAGGGGAAATTGTCATGTTTCCATCTATTAGAGTCAACTTTTAATTTATCTTCCTAAACTGCATTTTCTTTTTGCTGAGGCAATTGGGGTTAAGTGACTTGCCCAGGGTCACAGAGCTAGAAGTGGTAAGTGTCTGAGGTCACATTTGAACTCAGGTCCTCCTGACTTCAGGGCTAGTGCTCTATACACTGCGCCACCTAGCTGCCCCTATGCTGTATTTTCTAAGCCATGGATTAATATCATCTTTAGAAGATCTGGAACCAGGAAGAAATATTTCTGATTAGTTGCCAAAAAATAATTTTTCTTTTATTTTAAGAATAACGGTGAGAAAACAATATGGTATATAATTGAAACAAATTAATCCTTAAGTATTTAAACAATTAATTGATGATCAAAAATGGGAAATGGACAATAGAAAAATTTTTTACATCATCTATAACAATTGTATCCAAAAGTTTCACTAGTGTAAATTCATTACAACAACAAACCAAAAGAGCTCATTAAGCACCTTAGTCAACAAAAATGACTTACTTGCCAAACAGAAAGTGATAATTGCTAAAGACAACACTGGCTTAGAACACAAACTTCTTTATAAACTCTTATAAAGAAAGATGATTGCCAAGTTTAATGAGAATCATCTCATAAAGCAGGGAGAAGCAATGGAGGATAAAATCAGTTTTAAAAAATCTTGGGAAGATATCCAACGAAGCAAGGACATTTAGAGATGAAAATGAAAAGAGGACCACAAACAGGAGAAAATGAAGAATATTTGTTAAAATAATTATAATAAATTATTTTCTCCATCAAGGAAAGTTGGAAATGCCATATGTGTACTCTAACATCACAAACCCAGATGTTCTTTTCCATGATGTAGAAATAGCACTGAAAGCAGCCAGATTGAACAAAGCATATATGGAGGAGAGCTAGATATTGGAGGTGACAATAAAAAGGATGAAGACAGAGAGAAATTTGAAGGAGTGAAAGATAATAAAGGCATGGGGAGAAAAATCTCAGATCTTATTAATGCCCTATCCCCCAAATTAACTAAGATAATATGAATAAAGGCTGGCCTTTGAGTCTAATTTCCCATTTAGACAAAATCATTATTAATAAGATACTAGCAGGTTTTTACAATGATGAAGTTGTAATTCATTTTCAACAGTGGTCTGCAGCTTTACAATTTCAAAATTAATTGAGATGTAGAGAACTTAAAATCCTAATGTGATTATATGTTAATTATAAACTGATTCAGTAGAGCAATAATCTGTTTTATGTGTTCTTTTACACCAAAATGTGCGTCTTAAGACATATAAAAAAAGCATTCAAGCTTCCTTATGATATATAACAACAAAAATAACCTTGTTCAATGATTCTTTGATTATATACAACAGATCAAGCACAGAAAAAGTTGTATGCTTATCAAATATCTTTCCACTGTCCTGCAAGATGCAGAGAATCTTTATCCATAAGTCCTCAAGAGAGCCACTCCTGTTTGTCAAAAACATTAAGCTGATTTCAAAATTTTTATTGTTAAACTAAAAGACATCTATAATTATTCAATGGATATTGGCCTAACAATGCTCACCAAAAAGCCAAGCAAGTGAAAAATGTCCATTATCCAGAATGTAATAACTATTTCAACAAACAACATATAGAACTTGTCCATAAGTAAGACTTTCTGGGATAGACAATATGAAAAAAACAATACTTTTGGACCTCAATTTGAACAAGAAGAAAAGAGCATGCTAAATTCCCTTTAGAAAATTGTAAAACTATTTAATGACTACAAAATCCCAAGAAAGTGAAGGTTTATCTTTCTAAGATCTATTTTCTACTTCTTTGACCTGGAAACTAACTCCATCTTTGTACTTCAATCATTGGAAATATCCTTTACTCGGGAAGGTGCTCCCTATGATTGATAGGTTCTTTTTAGAACTTCCATTTTAAGGAGGTCTTGCAGTTTAACCTTATCTTTATTCCTTTCTAGGTTATACTCCTAATCCTCTAGAATTTCTTTACCATTCCTGATATCTTCATCTTTTCCTATCTCTCCTCCACCCTGAACTCATTTTGCTTTTCAGTTTTTATGTATCTTTCTTTATTAAAATGTAAGCTTTGTGAAGGCAGGGACTGTCTTTATGTTTGTATTCTCAGCTCTTAGCTATGTGCCTAATGTAGAATAAACATTTTAAAAAATGCTTGATGAGTAGTTGATTTGATGTTGTGGTATGGCAATAACATATAAAAAACAGTTCTCAAAGTATTAAAGGTCACATCAGGGCAATAGAGTCACATCACAGTCATTAGCAGATGGAAATATAATCAATGAGAAATTTTGTAGAAGAACAGAAGTAAAAAATATTATCAAGGCATTTTACAATAGGAATAGAAAATTAGTTAATCACATGTTGAGGGCAAAAAGATGTAGCTGAACAGTCAGAAAGGTCTCCTTATGATTCAAGGAAAAGTGAAAAAGGAAAAGGATCTTCTGTTATGAGCTTAATGTGAAATAAGGACAAGACACTACGAATGGGTGCATTGTAATTTGAATCATTGAAGGAAGAGGGTGTGATCACAAATCCATTAGAGTATTTCAGTATAATTGGGCTGGAGGGGCCAAATCAAGGCTCAGTAAAGAGAAAAATAAACCCATTTATAGAGGCAAATATAATAATATCTATTAGAGTGATAGATATGCTCAAGAAATACTTTAAAAATTGGAATTTATAGTGGAACAACTATATTTATTCCTTAAGCAAACTACTCATTGTAATAGTTATCTAGCTACCCATCCTTAAAAAGAAAATTGCTTTATTCATTGTAATAGAATAGAAAGAAAATTTCTTCTCTTGGGAAAGAAGAGGTGTTTTATCCCTATATTCTCACAGGACCTAGAATGAGACCCCTACTTCCTCAACATATGGCCCTCCCTTTTCCATTTCCACAACTATTCCTTTTGGTACTGTGTATCACTCAAAAAGCAATCTGTAAAATGGGTAGTTTCAGTTTCTCACTGCTCAAGGTCCAGGGGTAATAAGGAAAAAGGAATTTCTGCTACCACAACTATCTGTCCTGATCTGGATTTCAGGAGGAAGAAGTAAAGACTAACTAAAACTTCCCAGGGCTGAAGTCCCCTTTATCATAAGGTCAGACCTACTGTGATACCAGAACAAGTATCAGGATTAAGATATTAAATATATCTACTAGAAGCCATAGTTTTAGTGCTGAGGATACTTCCAGCTAGATACATAAGGGACTTTGTGGAAATTCCTTTACTTCTCTGTAACTCAGCCATAGTCAGCTACAAAGTAGGCCAGCAGGGGTGATGCAAAAACCCATTTAAGTCTGAGGATCTACATCTATTTTAATGGTCTATGGTCCCTTCTAACTCTGATAGATAAAATCATTCTAGCTGATATTAAAAAAAACACAAAGAGGGGTGGATAAAGATAAAGACAGACAGATGGAGTATTCAAGAATAATTCAGAGATGAGGATGGGGATGACTATTGTAAGGAGAAGTGCTAAGTCCAGAAAGAAAGGAATCTAATAAAAAATTAATTCATTGTGTGGAGTTCCATGAATCATTTTTCTTTTGGGGAAGTTAAAGAGAAATTCTAGGCACATGTCAGCTTAGAAGCAGCAGAGCTTTGGGTAAATTAGTTATTAGTAAGTCAGTCAATAGCATAAGATAATAGTAGATCAAGGTCCTAATGAACCCAAGGTCATGTTGATCCCTGAATAGGCCAAATTGAATATATAAGGATAAACATTATGATCTATAGTCATAGGCTACACTATTGATTCTCATCAATAATATCTCAAATTTGTGCTACTGGTCACAACAGATATGAGACAAGAAAATATGAACAGTTCTGTACAAATTTCTAATTTATAGCATGGTAAATTGGTTGATCTGTGAGTAATTCATCCATGTACATTGCAACTTTACTAATACTAAAAAATCTATTTCTATCAGAAAATTCATCACTAATATTAGAAAACACATACTTGCTACTATAAAACTCATCACTGCCACCAGGAAACTAGCATTATTACTAAAAAATAAATTACTGTCACTAGTGATTATTGGCCTTCATTCACAAAGAAGACCAAAATGACATCACTAAGTTAGAGTCAAGTTAATATATCTGACAGTGGCTGATCAGACCAATACAAGCTTGGAATGCTCTGCCACAGGTCTGAAACAAATAGTCACTATGAACATTTGGTATGGACTCTCTAACTTTGAGCATCTCACATTTCATCTGGTGTGATACAATTCTGTTTTGCTCATACACCATAGCACCTCCACTGAGGGCTCATCATGCTGGGCAGTCCTGTGCCAGTGAATGTCATGTCAAACAATCAATTCTAAAATTTTAAGAGAGACCTTGAAGTGTCCTTGTATTATTTTTTCTTAGAACAATCTGCTTGCCCTGTGTGAATTCTCCATAAAAAAGGTTTTTTGTCAAGTGTGAATTTGGCATTTGAACAACATGGTCAATCTAAATGGAGTTGTGCTCTCTGAAAGAAGAGTTTAAATGCTTGACAGTCTCCTTAGAAAAAGGACCTCGGTGTCTGTATCTTGTCCTTCCAGGTATCTTGTCTTCAGAATCTTCCTAAGACAATTCATATGGAAGCAATTCAGTTTCTTTTCATGGTGTTAGTAAATTGTCCAGGTTTCAGAGGCATACAAAAATGAGATTGGCACAATGGTTCTGTAGACCTTCAGTTTTGTAGCCAGTCTAATACCTCTCCTCTCCCACACTTTTCTTTAGTCTCCTGAATACTGAGCTACCTCTGGCAATGGATATGTCAACCTCATTATTAATGTGCACATCTCTGGAAAGTATACTGACAAGATAAGTGAACTTATCACAGCATTCAAAACATCTCCATTTTTTATAACTAATGGTTCCACATCTGGATGATGTGATGCTGGCGGATGGAATTTTCTTGGTATTACTTGTTAGGCAAAAATTAGAATAAGCAGAAGAGAATCAATTCATACTTTGTTACAGCTCAGCTTCAGAGGCTGCATTAAGTATACAATCACCTATAAACAAAAAATTGTGCACCAACATGCCCTCCACTTAAGTTTTGGCTTGATGCCTTTTCAAGTTGAAGAATTTACCATCAGTGGGATATCTGACTTTAATGATGTGTTTGTCCTCATTTGACAATATGGCTGAAAACATCATGCTAAAAAGCATTAGATCAGGTACACAGCACTGTTTCATGCCATTGGTGACTGTGAAAGTTTGAAAGCATTGTTCATTTTTCTGAATGGAGCAGCCATGCCATCATGAAAATGGTGTATTATACTGTTGAACTTCTCTGGATAACTAAATTTCACATTTAACTGTATCAAAGGGCTTGGAAAGATCTACAAATGTTATAGATCCCTGTTCTGCTCCTGGCATTTTTCCTGGCATTGTGCAATAAACACCATATCAACTATTTCTCATCCCCTTCTGAAATCACATTGGCTCTCAGATCAATGATCTTCCAAGTGTAGGATTAGCTTATTAAGGAGGACTCCGGCAACCATGTTATCAATCATGACCATGAGAGAGAGGTCCCCTCTCCCCACGCCCCCATGATTGTCTATTCCCTTTACCTTTATAGAAATGTCCAATGGAGGCATCCTTCAACTCTTGGAACATAACTTCCTCTTGCCATATAATCTGGAAATTAGTCAGTTTTTGTATGAGCAATGGACCCTCCACCCAATCTTTTAAATCTCAGCTGGAATAGAATCAGCAGTAGATTTTTTGCCATATGAAAATAGCCTAATAGAATTCAAAACTTTTTTCTTCAGTTAGAACTTCATCTAGGGAATGATTGATTTCAACCTGAGGTAAATGGGCAATGACTGAAGATGGCGAAGTGAAAACGTAACTCTCTGCGTCTCCTCCGATCTTCTCTCAAATCAACAATAAAATAAGCCTCGGAACTGATCTTCAAGTCAACGAATTCAGAAATACTTAGACACTGCTTGCTGATATCTCTGAAGAACTTCACATTAGATTTCTCTAACTTGGACAGAGGGATAAAGAGTGGTGTAGGCCAGAAGTGAGGGTGGGACTCAGCTTACTGTGGAAAAAACTCCAAACTCCAAATTCCAACACCTGGAGTTTATCTGAGGCACTCGGGACACTCTGCCCTGATTGGGGGCAGGTGTTCTGGCAGACTTGCCTTGTTTAAGGAGTAATTCCGACTTAGTCCTAGCCCCCACCTGCCCAGCACCTTAAGTTAATTCGCCCAAGTGCCCCAGGGAAAAGATCTTCAGCCCTCCTTTTTCTGAATCTTAAAGAGACATACACACTGTCTAAAAAAAATGAAGAAGCAAAAGAGAGCTCTCACCATAGACAGCTTTTGTCAAGACACAGAAGGGCTGACCCAAGATTCTGAGGTTCCTTTAGACAAAACTTCAGAGGATGTTATTTAGGACCATCATTGGTCCCCTTTTCAAAAGGCCTTTCTGGAAGATCGCATACAGAATCTCAAAAGAGAGCTGGAGGATAAATGGGAAAATAAACTGAAGTCAGTGCAAGAAGCCCTCCAAAAGAGATATGATAAAGACACCAATTTATTAAAAAATAAAATTAGTGAAGTGGAAAAAGAGTGCAATGAACAAATTGGCCACTTACAAAAAAAGCTTAAAAAGGTAACTGAAAAGAACAACACTTTAAAAATAAGAAATGAACAAATGCAAGTGAATGACTCAATAAGACTTCAAGAATCAGTCAAACAAAAACAAAAAAATGAAAAATTAGAAGAAAATATGAAATATCTCCTACGAAAAACAACTGACTTGGAAAATAGATCTAGGAGAGACAATCTAAGGATTACTGGACTTTAGCAATAAGAGAAGAAAAAGAGATAAAAGTAATCAGAGTAGGTAATGAAGAAACCAAATTATCACTCTTTGCAGATGACACGATGGTATACTTAGAGAACCCTAGAGACTCAACTAAAAAACTACTAGAAACAATTCACAACTTTAGCAAAGTGGCAGGATTCAAAATTAATCCACATAAATCATCAGCATTTTTATATATTACCAACAAAGTTCAGCAGCAAGAGATACAAAAAGAAATTGTAAGCAAGTTAGAGGAACGTAATATAGTTTATCTCTCAGACCTGTGGAGATAGAACAAATGTATGTCCAAAGAACTCCTAACTGAACACCAGATGGATAATTTTGACTATATTAAGTTAAAAAGTTTCTGTACAAACAAAACAAATGCAGACAAGATTAGGAGGGAAGCATCAAATTGGGAAATCATCTTTACATTTAATGGTTCTGATAAAGGCCTCATTTCTAAAATATATAGAGAATTGTCTCATATATATATATATATAAGAATTCAAGCGACTCTTCAATAGATAAGTGGTCAAGGGATATGAACAGACAATTTTCAGATGATGAAATTAAAACCATCTCTAGTCATATGAAAAGTTGATCCAAATCACTATTTAGCAGAGAAATGCAAATTAAGACAACACTGAGGTACCACTACACACCTATCAGATTGGCTAAAATGACGGGAAAAGATAACGATGAATGTTGGAGGGGATGTGGGAAAACTGGGACACTAATACATTGTTGGTGGAACTGTGAACAGATCCAACCATTCTGGAGAGCAATTTGGAGCTATGCTCAAAAAGTTGTCAAACTGTGCATACCCTTTGACCCAGCAGTGTTTCTGTTGGGCCTATATCCCAAAGAGATCTTAGAGGACGGACAGGGACCCACATGTGCAAGAATGTTGTGGCAGCCCTTTTTGTAGTGGCTAGAAACTGGAAACTGAAAGGATGCCCATCAATTGAAGAGTGGCTGAATAAATTATGGTATATGAATGCCATGGAATATTATTGCTCTATAAGAAACGACTAGCAGGATGATTTCATAGAGGCCTGGAGGGACTTGCATGAACTGATGCAGAGTGAAACGAGCAGAACCAGGAGATCATCATACACAGCAACAACAGTATTACATGATGATCAATTCTGATGGACATGGCTCTCTGCAACAAAGAATTGTCTCAAACCAGTTCCAATTATTCACTGAAGAAAACCATATACACCCAGAGAGAGGGATATGAAATATGGACCACAACGTAACATTTTCATGATCTCTATTGACATTTGCTTGCATTGTGTTGCCTTTCTCTGATTCTTTTTTTTCTTATAGATAGGATTTTTCTTGCATAACTTCTCAAGTATTTCAACATTATTAACATGTAGTGGACTTCCTGCCATCTAGGGGAGGGGAGGGGACTGGGGGTAAAATTTGTAATGGAAAGCTTTGTAAAGATCAATGCTGGGGAACTACCAATACATATGTTATACAAATAAAAAGCTTTAATTAAAAAAAATAAGAATTGAACAAATGCAAGTGAATGACTCAATAAGACTTCAAGAATCAGTCAAACAAAAACAAAAAAAAAGAAAAATTAGAAGAAAATATGAAATATCTCCTACGAAAAACAACTGACTTGGAAAATAGATCTAGGAGAGACAATCTAAGGATTATTGGACTTCCTGAAAGTCATGATGAAAAAAAGAATCTAAACACTATCTTCCAGGAAATCCTGAAAGAAAACTGGCCTGAGATTGCAGAATCAGAATGCAAAAACACCATTGAAAGAATTCATTGATCACCTCCTGAAAGATACCCCAAAATTAAAACCCCAAGGAATATCGTGGCTAAATTTTCAGACTATAGCACCAAGGAAAAGATTCTGCTAGCAGCTAGAAAGAAAAAATTCAAATACTGAGGATCAATAATTAGAATCACACAGGATCTGTCAGCTTCCACATTGAAGGATCAAAGGGCCTGGAATCAGATATTACGAAAGGCAAAGGAACTTGGATTACAGCCAAGAATAACCTGTGCAGCTAGAATGAGCATTATCCTCCAGGGAAGAATATGGTCATTCAATGATATAGGTGAATTTCACCTATTTCTAATGAAAAGACCAGATCTGAACAAAAGATTTGAACTCAAGAGAACTCAAGAGAACCATAAAAAGGTAAAAAGGAAAGGACTCTTGAGAACTTTATTTCTACTATGGGGATACTTAAAGTTTGGGGGTATAATTAACTAGATATTACTTTGATAATATGAAAAAGAGAACTAGAGGGGAAAAGGTTGTCATACTGGGGAAAAGAGGGAAAAGATGGTAAAATAAGATCTAAAAAAAAGGAGGTAAAAACAAGGTAAAATCTCTTGAAGAGACAAAGAAAACCTAATATAATTGCGAGAAAGAGGGGAGGGAGATGAGCATTGTGTAAATCTTACTCTCATCAGGTTGGGCTCTAAAAGTGTATATCAGGCATGTGATTTCACATAGAAACTTGTCTGTTGCTAGAAGGAAGTGGGAGAGAAAGGAGGAAAAATAAGGGACAAACTAATAGAAGGAAAAATAAAAGAATCAGGGGAAAGGAGTAAAAACAGGGGGAGGGGACCTAAAGGGTGGAGTATTGTTTGAGGGAGGGGGTTATCAAAAGCAAAGTACTGAGGAGGGGAGAAGGGAGAAGGGGGAAAAGAAAGGGGAAAACATCTCTTGGGTAAATAGGATGGCACGAAATAAAGAATTAGTTATTCTAACTGTGAAAGTGAATGGGATGAGCTCTCCCATAAAGCGGGAGCAGATAGCAGACTGGATTAAAAACCAGAATCCCACAATATGTTGTCTACAAGAAACACATTTAAAACATAGTGACACATATAGGATGAAGGTAAAAGGCTGGAGCAGAACCTATTATGCTTCAGGTGAACAAAATAAAGCAGTGGTAGCAATCCTTATCTCAGATCAAGTAAAAGCCAAGATAGATCTAATCAAAAGAGATAAGGAAGGAAACTATATTTTATTAAAGGGTACCATAGATAATGTAGCAATAGCAATACTAAATATATATGCACCAAGTGAAATAGCATCCAAATTCTTAGGGGAGAAATTAAGAGAGATGCAAGAAGAAATAGACAGCCAAACGATACTAGTGGGGGATCTCAACCTTGCCCTCTCAGAATTAGATAAATCAAACCACAAAATTAACAAGAAAGAAACTAGGGAGATAAACCAATTGTTAGAAAAGCTAGGTATGATAGATCTATGGATAAAGTTGAATGGAGACAGTAGGGAGTTTACTTTTTTCTCAGCAGTCCATGGAACCTATACAAAAATTGACCATATGTTAGGGCATAAAAACCTCAAAATCAAATGCAGAAAGGCAGAAATAGTAAATGCATCTTTTTCAGATCATGATGCAATAAAAATCACATGCAATATAAGGCCAGGAGAAAATAGGCCAAAAGTTAATTGGAAATTAAATAATCTAATCCTGAAGAATGAATGGGGGAAAGAGCAAATCATAGACACAATCAATAATTTCATCCAGGAGAACGACAATAATGACACAACATAGGAAAATTTGTGGGATATAGCCAAAGCGGTTATAAGGGGCAATTTTATATATCTAGATGCTTACTTGCATAAAATAGAGAAAGAAAAGATCAACGAATTGGGCTTATTATTAACAAAACTAGAAAAAAAACAAATTAAAAACCCTCAATTAAATACCAAATTGGAAATTCTAAAAGTAAAAGGACAAATTAATAAAATCGAAAATAAGAAAACTATTGAATTAATAAATAAAACTAAGAGTTGGTTCTATGAAAAAACCAACAAAATAGATAAGCCTTTACTTAATTTGATAAGAAAAAGGAAAGAGGAAAATCAAATTGTTAGTCTCAAGAATGATAAGGGAGAACTTTCCTCCAATGAAGAGGAAATTAGAGCAATAATTAGGAGTTACTATGCCCAACTTTATGCCAGTAAGTTTGATAATCTAAATGAAATGGAGGAATATCTACAAAAATATAGATTGCCCAGGTTAACAGAAGAGGATATAAATTATTTAAATAGCCCCATATTAGAAAAAGAAATAGAACAAGCTATTAACCAACTCCCTAAGAAAAAATCTCCAGGGCCAGATGGATTTACATGTGAATTCTACCAAACATTCAAAGAACAATTAATTCCAATACTACACAAACTATTTGAGAAAATAGGGAGAGAAGGTATACTGCCAAAATCCTTCTATGAGACCGATATGGTGCTGATAGCTAAACCAGGTAGGGTGAAAACAGAGAAAGAAAACTATAGACCAATTTCCCTAATGAATATTGATGCAAAAATTTTAAATAAGATTTTAGCAACAAGATTACAGAAAGTCATCCCCAGGATAATACATCATGACCAAGTAGGATTTATACCAGGAATGCAGGGCTGGTTCAATATTAGGAAAACTATTAGCATAATCAATTATATTA
>JAJPUD010003569.1:106226-121844 GCA_023553655.1 Myrmecobius fasciatus | reverse complement strand
ACTATTTAAGTAGCCCCATATTAGAAAAAGAAATAGAACAAGCTATTAACCAACTCCCTAAGAAAAAATCTCCAGGGCCAGATGGATTTACATGTGAATTCTACCAAACATTCAAAGAACAATTAATTCCAATACTATATAAACTATTTGAGAAAATAGGGACAGAAGGTATACTGCCAGAATCCTTCTATGAGACCGATATGGTGCTGATAGCTAAACCAGGTAGGGTTGAAACAGAGAAAGAAAACTATAGACCAATTTCCCTAATGAATATTGATGCAAAAATTTTAAATAAGATATTAGCAATGAGATTACAGAAAGTCATCCCCAGGATAGTACACTATGACCAAGTAGGATTTATACCAGGGATGCAGGGCTGGTTCAATATTAGGAAAACTATTAGCATAATTAATTATATTAATAACCAAATTAACGAAAACCATATGATTATGTCAATAGATGCAGAAAAAGCCTTTGATAAAATCCAACACCCTTTCCTATTAAAAACACTACAGAGTATAGGAATAAATGGTCTTTTCCTTAAAATGATCAGTAGCATCTATTTAAAACCATCAGCAAGCATCATATGTAATGGAGACAAACTAAAACCATTCCCAATAAGATCAGGAGTGAAACAAGGCTGCCCACTGTCACCATTACTATTTAATATTGTATTAGAAATGTTAGCTTTAGCAATAAGAGAAGAAAAAGAGATAAAAGGAATTAGAGTAGGTAATGAAGAAACCAAATTATCACTCTTTGCAGATGACATGATGGTATACTTAGAGAATCCTAGAGACTCAACTAAAAAACTACTAGAAACAATTCACAACTTTAGCAAAGTTGCAGGATTCAACATTAATCCACATAAATCATCAGCATTTATATATATATTACCAACAAAGTTCAGCAGCAAGAGATACAAAAAGAAATTGCATTCCAAATAGCAGATGTTAGGATAAAATATTTAGGAATCTATCTGCCAAGGAAAAGTCAAAAACTATATGAACTAAACTACAAAACACTTTCCACACAAATAAAATAAGACCTAATCAATTGGAAAAACATGAAATGATCATGGGTAGGCAGAGCGAATATAATAAAAATGACAATACTACCCAAACTAATCTACTTATTTAGTGCCATACCAATCAAACTCCCAAGAAATTATTTTACAGATCTAGAAAAAAATAGTAGGAAAGTTCATTTGGAAAAATAAAAGGTCAAGGATTTCAAGGGGATTAATGAAAAAAAAAGGCAGATGAAGGTGGCCTTGCTGTACCAGATGTAAAACTATATTATAAAGCAGCGGTCATCAAAACCATTTGGTACTGGCTAAGAAATAGAGCAGTTGATCAGTGGCATAGGATAGATTATCAGGATAATCTAGGCAATAACTTTAACAATTTAGTGTTTGATAAACCCAAAGACCCCAGCTTTTGGGATAAGTACTCACTATTCGGCAAAAACTGCTGGGAAAATTGGAAACTAGTGTGGAAGAAATTAGGGCTTGACCCATACCTAATACTGCATACTAAAATAAGATCTAAATGGGTTCATGATCTAGATATAAAGAGTGATATTGTAAGCAAATTAGAGAAACGTAGTATAGTTTACCTCTCAAACCTGTGGAGATGGAATAAATTTATGTCCAGAGAAGATCTGGAACTCCTAATTGAATACCAGATAGATAATTTTGATTATATTAAGTTAAAAATTTCTGTACAAATAAAACAAATGCAGACAAGATTAGGAGGGAAGCATCAAATTGGGAAATCATCTTTACATTTAATGGTTCTGATAAAGGCCTCATTTCTAAAATATATAGAGAATTGTCTCATATATATAAGAATTCAAGCCACCCTTCAATAGATAAGTGGTCAAGGGATATGAACAGACAATTTTCAGATGATGAAATTAAAACCATCTCTAGTCATATGAAAAGTTGCTCCAAATCACTATTGATCAGAGAAATGCAAATTAAGACAACTCTGAGGTACCACTACACACCTGTCAGATTGGCTAAAATGACAGGAAAAGATAACGATGAATGTTGGAGGGGATGTGGGAAAACTGGGACACTAATACATTGTTGGTGGAACTGTGAACGGAGCCAACCATTCTGGAGAGCAATTTGGAGCTATGCTCAAAAAGTTGTCAAACTGTGCATACCCTTTGACCCAGCAGTGTTTCTACTGGGCCTATATCCCAAAGAGATCTTAGAGGAGGGAAAGGGACCCACATGTGCAAGAATGTTTGTGGCAGCCCTTTTTGTAGTGGCTAGAAACTGGAAACTGAAGGGATGCCCATCAATTGGAGAGTGGCTGAATAAATTATGGTATATGAATGTCATGGAATATTACTGCTCTGTAAGAAACGACCAGCAGGATGATTTAAGAGAGGCCTGGAGACACTTGCCTGAATTGATGCTGAGTGAAACGAGCAGAACCAGGAGATCATTATACACAGCAACAGCAATATTACATGATGATCAATTCTGATGGACATGGCTCTCTGAAACAAAGAATTGTCTCAAACCAGTTCCAATTGTTCACTGAAGAAAACCATATACACCCAGAGAGAGGGATATGAAATATGGACCACAACGTAACATTTTCATGCTCTCTATTGACATTTGCTTGCATTGTGTTGCCTTTCTTTGATTTTCTTTTTTTTTTCTTGTAGATAGGATTTTTCTTCCACAACTTGTCAAGTATTTCAACATTAATAACATGTAGTGGACTTCCTGCCATCTAGGGGAAAGGAGGGGACTGTGGGTAAAATTTGTAATGGAAAGCTTTGTAAAGATCAATTCTGGGGAACTACCCATACATATGTTATACAAACAAAAAGCTTTATTAAAAAGGGGGGGATGGTCAATGACTTGAGCATTGATTGAAAATGATCATTATGAAAGTAGTCAGCTCATCTTTCTAGAATGATGTCCAAGTCAGCATTGAGTAGTTGACATGTACCACAGAAATTACTAGAAACCTATCATTGCTATTAGAAAATCCATGATTACTACTAGAAACTTCCACTTATTACCAAGAAACTCCATTGATTCTTCAAGAAAATTCATCACTGTTTTGATATTTATCATTGCAATTTAGGATATTCAAAAATATTACTAGAAAATTAATTGGTGCTACTAAATGAATTATAAATAACACATTGAATTACATTGGAACAGTAATATCACCTTTATTTATTGCTAGTGTAATGAAATTGTTTTAGAGTTTGAAGATCAAAATTTTAGTCTTTACTTTGAAATTAACAAACTGTAACTCTCAGCAAATCAATTAAATATCTCCTACTACCATTGCCCATTTCTTCATGTGTAACTTAAGGCAATATTTGGATTTCTCTATGATCTCATGACCAACACATTTATTAAATGGCTACTAAGTGCTAGGTATTGTGCTAAGTGTTGGGAATACCAAAAAAAAAAAAAAAAAAAAATGAGAGAAACAAGCCAAAAAGAAAAAAAGGAATCTTTCCTTTAGGCATGAAGATAAATGGGGGAGATAACATGCAAACAATTATACATAAACAAAATATACAGAGGATGCTTAGGAGATTATCACTAGTGATAAAGTATTAGTGATCTCTACCATTAAGGAAGATCAGATAAAGGCTCACTCTAGAAGATGATAATTTATTTGAGACTTAGAGGAAGTGAAGGAAGCCAGAAGGTGGAAATGAGGAAGAAAACAATCCAGCTATTGGGAATAGCCAGTGAAAACACCAAGTCATAAGATGTGTAGTTTCATATTTTAATATTAACAAGGATATTGATCATCTGAATAAGAGAGTATACAGAGAAGAGTAAGGTATAATAAAATTGAAAAGATAGTAGGAAGCAGGTTATGAAGGGCTTTAAATACCAAATGGGTGTATTTTAGGCTATTTAAGATAGGTATTTTAACCTAGAAGTGATAGTAAGATACTGGACTTTAATATGCCAGGTGCTAACATGGTGATACCTAGTCTTTAGGAAGATCACTTGTTCTGTTGAGTGGGGAGGAAGGGAAATTTGAGGAAGTGAGATCAACTAGCGGATTATTTAATCCACATGTGAAGTTATGAGGGCCTACATCAGGGTAGTGGTAATTCTAGGAGGAAGAAGAAAACATACAAAAGAGGTTACTAAAATAGAATTGAAGAAGTTGTGACAGATTGGCAATTGAGGAGTCTGTGGAAATGAGAAGTCAAGAACGACATCAAACTTGTGAATCTAGGTACCTGGGAGAATGGTATACCCTTGGCAATAATAAAAACATTAGGAAGAATCAATCATTGCTGAGAAAGATATTGAGTTCAGTTATAGACATGTTGACTTCAGGTTACAACCATTCTGGAGATTAATTTGTAACTATGCTCAAAAAGTTATCAAACTGTGCATATTCTTTGATTCAGCAGTGTTTCTATTGGGCCTATATCCCAAAGAGATCTTAAAGGAGGGAAAGGACCCCACACTTGCAGAAATGTTTGTGGCAGCCCTTTTTGAAGTGGCTAGAAACTGGAAACTGAATGGATGTCCATCAGTTAGAGAATGGCTGAATAGATTATGGTATATGAATGTTATGGAATATTTTTGTTCTGAAAGAAAGCAGGATGATTTCAGAGAGGCCTGAAGAGACTTGCATGAATTTATGCTAAGTGAAATGAGCAGAACCAGGAGATCGTTATACACAGCAACATCAAGATTATATATGATGATCAAGTCTGATGGACATGATTCTCTTCAACAATGAGATGTTTCAAACCAGCTCCAATTGTTCAGTGATGAAGAAAGCTATCTACATCCAAAGAAAGGCCTGTGGGAACTGAGTGTGGATCATAACATAGCATTTTCATGCTTTCTATTGATGTTTGCATTTTGTTTTCCTTCTCAGTTTTTTTTCTTTTTAGATCCGATTTTTTTGTGTAGCAAGATAACTGTATACATATGTATACATATATTGGATTTGTCATATATTTTAACATAGGTAACATGTATTGGACTACCTGCCATATAGGGGAAAGGGTGGGGGTAAGGAGGGAAAAAATTTGGAACAGAAAGTCTTGCAAAGTTCAATGTTGAAACATTATCCATGCATATGTATTGTAAATAAAAAGCTTTAATAAAAAAAAAGACATGTTGAGTTCAGAATGTCTATGGACATTCAGTTTGAAATGTTTATCAAGCAGTTAGAGATGTGAAATTGGAGGGCAGGAGAGAAGTTAGGGTTGGATAAGTAAATCAAGAAATCATGAAAAGATATGTGATAATTGAATATATAAGGTCCAATGATCTCAAACAAGTATACACAAACAAAATATACACAAACAAAATTAGGAGACTATCAATCGAGAAAAAGCATTAAGGAGGACCAGATAAGGGCTCACTGTAGAAGATGGGAAATTGAATATAAAGAGAAAAGAAAATGGCCTAGGGTAAAACTTCAATCAAAATCATGGTTATTGGATGAGACTTGGTTCAAGATAAAAAAGAAATTGAGAAGATATAATCAGTGAAGGGGGATAAAAATTGAGAAAATATTAGATTTGGCATTGTAGAGGTCATTGGTAATTTTGGAGGAAATGGTTTCAATTAAGTAATGAAGTTCCAAGCTAGCCTTTACAATTCAGAAAGAGAAAAAAAAATGAGTCACCAATTACAGATGGTATTCATATAGTTTGATCACAAAAAGAATGGAAATATATGGTATAATGGGTAAATAAAGGTCTTTTGTTTGGATGGGGGAAACATGAGCATGTCTGTAGGTAATAACTAACTTGTAGATGGGAAAATTTCACTAAGAAAGAGGAAGATAGAAAAGGCAACTGCTAAGGAAGATGGAATGGTATAACTTAATACATGTTTTGCTTTGGCAATGAGAAGACCTACTTCAACATGTGAGACAAGAGTGAAGGAGGAGATGGTGGTGAAAGATATCTTAAAGAAATAAGATGTGAAGGAGAGAAAAAGGACCTCTTATTTAATAACCTCATTTTTTTCAGTGAAATATCAACAAGATTCTCTTCTGAGAGACTATAATCAGGGAAGTATGGTACATTTAGAAAGGTACATAAAATGTAATGACAGGGTAGTGTATAGATTTAAGAGGTATAAAACATTGAGTCCAGCTCAGACATAATTTATAATATATTACATAATATATAAAAGAAATTTGTAGTGGATCCAAGTAAAAATTGTTTCAAAATTTTCTCCAGCTTCATTAAGCTAGACGTGAAACTAGCAGACCCCCATGACTATCTCTGGCAAAAAATAAACAAAAAAACTGAAATTTAGGACAGTGTCTCCCCATATCTGCATGAGAAGCATTCAATTTTAACATAAAGTTCAAAGTCAAGAAACAGGTTGGAAAAATAAGCAAACAATAAAAGCACTTGACCATGAAAATCTACTTCAGTGACAGGGAAGATGAAGACATAAATTTAGAGGAAGAAAACAGTGTGAAACTAGTTATAAGCAAAGCCTTAAAGAAAATGCTAAATGGGCCCAATGCCAAAAAGAATTCCTATAAGTGTTAAAGAAAAAGATGAGTGGTAGATGAAAATTGAGAATAGAACTCCTTAAAAAGCAAATTTAGACAAAATGGGGGGGGGAACTAAAAAAAACCTCACAGAGGAAAATAATTCCTTAAAAATGGATGGGGAAGCTCATGAATATATGGTATATGAATATGGGACAAGCTAACCCATAACATGAAAACATATAGCAAAATGAGTTAGATATCAAAATCCAACAATATGAAGAAAGGACACACTTGAAACAGAAAGAGATACACAGAGTTAAAAATAAAGGACTTAAACAGAATCTATTATACTTCAGCTAAAATTTAAAAAGGCAGAGATAGCATCTAAGAGGAAGGGAAATCTGTGATTCATCTCTGGGATTTGATTTTGGCTTTGTCACTAGCCGGCTGTGTAACTTGGGCAAGTCATTTAGAAATCATGAATTTAGAATTAGAAAGGATCTTACAAATCATTTAGCCCAATGCCTTCATATTATACATGAGGAAACTGAGTTGCAGAGAAGGGAAGATTTGGCCAAGGTGAAACAGGCAAAAAATTACATCACCAGGATTTGAATGTGGGTTCTTTAGCACCAAATTCAGCCAGTTTTTCAGCTGCTTCTTTCCTATGCTTTGGAGCATCAGTATTCATATCTGTAAGAAAGAGGAGAAGCAGCATGTTGAAGTAAAGTCATTCTGAATTTCTCTATCATGACTTCCCAGTGTTGATGAAAGTATAAATCCTGATATAAGAGGATAAAGGGAGAAACAACCAGAAATGATTTCTAGGTCCTCTCAAGTTCCATTGATCTTTTATTCTAACCACTTCTTTTATGGTTTAGAACAACTATCTCCAAAGTGGGGACCCTGACCTGATCCCAAGGGATATGTGATCAATATGACCAACCAGTCAGAGAATAAGAGGATGCCTACCCTCTCCACAAAAGCCAAATATCAATGAATCTTGTCTCCAACACAACTATACCTGTCCTTACACTCAAACACTTCTTTAGTCTACTGTCTTCACTTTTCAGGCCAATCTTTCCCTTCTGCTTCTAAGTGAAGTAATAACCTAATCATTAGCCAGCTGTGGTTTATCAGTATCATTGGGAAAGCTCCCCTCCCCTCCCAGGTTACCTATTCCCTGACCTCCTAGCTGACTTGAGCTCAGTAAGGTGTTCCTCAGCACATAGGCTCTGTATTCTGGGTAGATACTGAGTTCCACACTACTTTTTATTGTAGATGAGATAAAGTAGATGACATAGTATGAGCAAGCATAGATAGACTATAATCTGCATAACCAATATCATTAAATTATCTTTTCCCTCAAACGTTCTTCTCTTCAAAATTTCTATATTTCTGTTGAAGACACTGCTATGCTTTAAATCATACAGGTTCATGATTACATTATTACAACAATAAGTGGTACCTTGTAGTAGCAGTAGCAGCAGTAGCAATAGTAATGGTACTAGCATCAGCATCAGCAGTAGCAATAGTAGTAGTAGTTGTAGTAGTAGTAGTAGTAGTAGTAATAGTAGTAGTAATAGTAGCAGCAGCAGTAGTAGTTATTAGCAATAGCAGCAGTAATATAAGTGGTAGTAGTATAGTAGTAGTAACATATTTATAACTAGCATCTGTTTAACATTTTAAGGTTTGCAAAGCATTTTATATATTACTTTTTTTCTCAATTCTCAAAATAACCCAATGTGCTAGATGCCATTATTATCCTCCTTTTAAGATGAAGAAATTGAGGCAGAGAGGTTAAGTAAGAAACTTGCCCAGGGTCAAACATCAGTAAAGATATCTGTGTCATTTTCTACTTCTTTCTTTCATCCTACACAGTCAATCAGGTGCCAGATCTTTGGGTTTATATTTATATAAGACCCTGCATATATATCTCTTTTTCTGATTTTGTAGCTACTACCTTATTTCAGGCCATCTTCACTTTTCCCCTCCTAATTGATTTCCCTACCTTAAGTCTCTTCCCTGTCTCCAATCCATTCTTCATATATCTGTCAAAATGATTTCCATAAAGCACTAATATGAGAAATTATTATTAATAACAAATATCTTGAGGAGATTTAGAGGCTCTCCCCTTTTTCTAAATTCCTCATTTTAAAAAGTTCAGTTTTCTTGAAGGATTTTATTGATAAGGAGATTGTATTAACTCTCCTGATCTTAGTCAGACCCCATCCAAACTTGCCAGGAATTTAATCTAAAATGGGGAACTCCTTTGTGTTCTATTAAAGCTTGGGTGGAAACAGATCCTTTTGGCTAGATATTTCAAGGCCCTCAGGTACCTTGAATAAAGAAAATTTCTCTGTCCAAAGGTAACATGATGATGGGTGGCCCCAGCCCTTCTTTGAAAAGGGGGTCTAAGAGAGATGGCCAAGTGACCTTTTTATCTTTAATAATCAACTGGCCTTATTAATAAAATGATTAAATTATGCAGAAACTATGCCTCTAGAAACTTTTTAAATGTCACAATAGTAGGACCATTTCATCCATCTATTCAATAAATTCAGTGACTTTCTATTGCCCCTAGGAATAAATATTATATCATCTTCATCTCATTCTTTTGTAATGTCCATTTTTGTCAAAGTCTTAGATTCACATAATTATTTAAAAGCAAACAAACATTAAGGGTGGATATTAAATATGTTTTATTGATCAAGGCTGCATAATGAAAAATGGTTGGAGATCACTGGTTTCAGAATATCTGCTGTCTGCTCAGTTCACTGTTCATTCTTTCCATCAATTTTCTTCCACTTGACTAGCCAGTGTTACATGTATCCAAGTACTCTGTTTCAGCTTTCTCAGTTGTAAGAGAATTCACAATTCTGACCTGGCTCATAAGAATGTTGGGAAGAACCATGGTAATTCAAAAACTTAGCTAAGTCCTCAGCCTTTGAAAAAGCTCCATAATTGCTTAGCAAAACAATAACTGAGCCTACAGTTGGCACTTATTAGTAGAGTTTCAGTGCTTTTCATTAGAAATTAATCAGAATGGAGGATACTGTGCTTGGATTAGGGAGACACTGCTTTTGTTTTTTAACTCTCTATGCATCAATATCTTCCTCCATAAAAAAGGCCTTTGGAAACCACACTAACCTTTTTAGTCCAGTAGTCAAAAGCACTACACTTGGCGTCAAAAGACATGACCTGCTCTCCTGATCCCACTATTCTTGGCTCTGTAATTGCAGGCAAAAAAAAAATTAATGTCTTTAAACTTTACTTTCCTATTTTAGAAATTAAGAGAAAAAACTCTGAAACTCTTAAGGCATTATGCAAATGTAAGTTTTTATGATTAGTATTCAATTACCCAATCAGAAAATATTAATTCCTTCAATGGACTATGCAATGGGGAAGCACTACATTATATAGATCTATGTAGATATAGGCATAAATGTAGATATAACTATACATAGACATAGATACAGATAACAAGATGTAGATAAAAGTAGGCATAGATACACAAATAGATGCTATAGACGTAGGTATATAGATGTCACAGCTCAGTAATGCAGTAGATAGAGCACCAAGCCTAAACCAGGAAGATCTGAGTTGAAATCTGGCTTTAGACACATTCTATCTGGGTAACCCTGGGCAAGTCAAGTCATTATAAATTAAATAAGTTGACTTATTTGTCTCAAATTCTTCATCTGTAAAATGAACTGGGGAAGGAAGTATCAAACCATACTAGTATCTTTGTCAAGAAAACACAAAAAGTCAGACATGACTGAAACAACTGAATAACAAATATAGAGATGTACACATAGGCATACATATTAATAAAGATAAACTAACATTAGGAGTACTAAGGAAAGCAAAATATGTTCTCTACACACAATAAGTTTGCTTTCTAATGAGAGAAATAAGAAGTAAACAACAATATCAATACAAATTAAGATATTTACAGAGCAGAATGGAAGATTCTCTGAGAAAGGAAAGTTAGGGGGAATAGGAAAAACCTCCCTGGATAGGTGAGATTGAAACTAATTCTTGAAGGAAACCAAGGGAACTATCAGTCAGAGGTAAAGAAGCAGAGCATTCACAGTATTGGGGATAGCCATTACCTTAAGTGTTCTGCTTTCAGTGGTAACCAGTGCATTTGGATCATATGGTAAGTGGAGATGAGCAAAGTCCAAGAAAAGTGGAAATGTTGGAAAGGAACAGAAAATAAATTTTATTACAATTTTATATTCCAAATTATATTTTATATTTGATCCTTCAAGCAATAGGGAGCTACAGAAGCTCACTGAGCAGGTCAGTCAGTATCATAGGCAGATCTGTGCTTTAGAAAAAATAATCTTGACAGCTGAGTGATGGATGATTAGAAAGAAGAGATTTTAGTCAAGATGTTGTAATAACTCAGGGGAAAGGTGCCTGAACTAGAAGGGTGGCTGGATACAAAGAGAAGGGGTGTATGTGACAAATTATTGGGAAAGTAGAAAGGACAAGAATTAAAAATGGATTGCTCAAGAAAAGCTTTATTTAATTCTCTAGTGTAAAATAAGAGATTCTATCTCTAGTTTTGTTCCCTTCTATTTTTCCCTTATAATATATATATATATGTGTGTATATATATATATATATATATTCTCTTATATATATTGGGAATATATAATATATATATGTATATATACATATATATATATATATATATATATTGTTCCCTATTTTTCCCAAAGTTTGGTCCTAGACAATAGGAAAACTTTGAAGAATAAAACAACAGTGATATCTCTAACTCAACAAATTCAACAAAGAACTCACTATCCTCTTCCCTTTCCAATTGTATTAATTTGACAGGATACCATCCATTTTCTAGTTATTCTGTTTTTGAAGCACCAGAGTCATTCTTGACTTTTACCTTTTTTTTCACTCCCCAAACTTCATCAGTTGTCAAGTCTTGCCTGTTCTACTGCCACAACTGACCCCATTTATTCCTTTTTCTTCACCCATATGGCTCTCATCCTCCTTTACCAAACCTTTTGCAAAAGCCTCTTCTGGCCTTTACTCATTTCCTCTCTATACTATATTCCACCTAGCTGCCAAAGTGGCATTTCTAAAGCATAGAGATAACGTTGTTGCTATTCAAGAATTTTTTGTTTCTTCCTCTTCCTTTTGGGATCAAATACAAGTTGTGGCAGTTGACTTTTAAAGCTCTGCATAAACAGCCTCCAGATTATCTTTCCAGACTCTTATCATGTTACTCTGCCTCATGTACTTTATCAATGCTTACAAATCAGCCTTCTTTTTATTCCTAGACATCCATCTTTGCATTTCCTATTTCTATGCCTTTGCAGAGGCATCTCATACACCTAATCTCCTTTATAACCTCTGCTTCTTTGAATTCCTAGTCTTTCTTAAAGCTCAACCTAAGTGTCTCTTCCTATAAGTAATTTTCTTGATCAATCCATCTTCAATTCTTGTCCTTTCTATCTTCTCAATCACATCATAAACACAATAAAATCCTTCATTTATTGAGGTTGTTTCTTTGTGGTGCCAATGGGATGCCAATCACATTTAATAGAAATAGGCTTAATTTTAAATGTGTCCTCTAATACATTGTTGGTGGAACTGTGAACAGATCCAACCATTCTGGAGAACAGTTTGGAGCTATGCTCAAAAAGTTATCAAACTGTGCATACCCTTTGACCCAGCAGTGTTTGTACTGGGCCAATATCCCAAAGAGATCTCAGAGGAGGGAAAGGGCCCCACATGTGCAAGAATGTTTGTGGCAGCCCTTTTTGTAGTGGCAAGAAACTGGAAACTGAATGGATGCCCATCAATTGGAGAGTGGCTGAATAAATTATGGTATATGAATGTCATGGAATATTATTGTTCTGTGAGAAACAACCAGCAGGCTGATTTCAGAGAGGCCTGGAGAGACTTGCATGGGCTGATGCTGAGTGAAACGAGCAGAACCAGGAGATCATTATACAAGGCAACAACAATACTATATGATAATCAATTCTGATGGACAAGGCTCTCTGCAACAAAGAATTGTCTCAAACCAGTTCCAGTTGTTCACTGAAGAAAACCATATACACCCAGAGAGAGTGATATGAAATATGGACCACAACATAACATATTCATGATCTCTATTGATATTTGCTTGCATTGTGTTGCCTTTCTCTGATTTTCTTTTTTTTCTTGTAGATAGGATTTTTCTTGCATAATTTCTCAAGTAATTCAACATTATTAACATGTCATGGACTTCCTGCCATTTAGGGGAGGGGAGGGGACTGGGGGTAAAATTTGTAATGGAGAGCTTTGTAAAGATCAATGCTGGGGAACTACCCATACATATGTTATACAAATAAAAAGTTTTAATTAAAAAAAATAAAATAAAATACTTTTCACTATAAAAAAAATTTAAATGTGTCCTTTATATAAGATTATAGAGACAAGAAAAAAATATAGTAACAGGAATACATGGGCCCAGAATAGAATGGAAACTCCAGGTGAGGAAATTCTTTTTGCCAAAATGGATATGAAACTATCATATACTTTAAAATTTTAGTGAGTTCCCTGGGACACTAAGAGGTAAAATGATTTGTCCCAGTTCACAGAGCCACTATATGTCAGAGGTAAGATTTTTAATTAAGGTGTTCCTCACTATGAGGCCAGGACTATCCATTATGCAACTCTACTACCTGAAGAAAGTTCATTATTAAACACAAACTAAAGAAGAAAATGTATACAGGAAGCTTTTTCTCCTTTGTCACTAACTTTTCAGGTGTTTAATTTTTCAGAGTTGATGTTCATGTAAAATAGAGTTTTGTGAGTTAATGCATGCTTATGGACAAAAGTGATGCATATTTTAAATCAACTGTCAGTAAATTCTTTGGGGTGAAGAACATAAATAAAAAGGATTTAATGAAATGTTACAATATGTATATGTTCCCCAAAAATAATGCTACCTCATATGATGTTGGTCTTGTTTGGTAAGAATGGTTAATTACCTACAATAACTTTTTCATGAATCCATTCCTTAAGTGCTTCTGACCATGACTAAAACAAGTTGTGGAAAGATCTAGAGGGTCTTCTCTATTGATTTTTTAAAAACCATTTTATTTATTAAAACACCACAATAGAACTTACAAGTAGTAAGTGCCAGCACCTTGATTAATGGATTGAAAATGTCTACCTGAATTGATGGCTGTGTCTCTGAAGATACTTAAATTCTGTTAGAGATTTTTTTTATTCTACCTTCTCACACTGGGGCATAATTTAGGAATTGGGGACAGATAGCATTTGTCAGCTCCTTTAAAGTAGATTCCATATTTAATGGAGTCCTCATTAACATTGAGATAGGGAGATAGCAGAAAGTGCACTTAATCTAGAAAAAGAGAACCCAAATTCTAGTTTTGATCTCTGGTAATTTCTATCTGGCATTCATCCTAAGCTTAGTTATAGAAGATTTTTGGTATTCATATGAAGGGTCAGTGGACTGTCCATCTTCTCCTTGCTTCTCCAACAATTATCTCTTAGGTTTCCCCAATTAAGACACATTGCTTTTCCATAAACACACCAAATAAAAGTCTATTACTTTTACTAAAACAACAATTTCAACTTTTTCTTTCTTCTTCTACTACTACTATTACCACTATCACTTTTACTACTATTACTTCTATTACTACTATTATCACTTCTACTACTATTACTACTACCATTAACATTGCTGCTGCTGCTGTTGTTGTTTTTCATCTTTTATTTTTGAAGAGGACTAATGGCATCATGATGTTGAGGTAAAATAGTGAATGATAGGTAATATCTTGACTTTCATGTGAATTGGATTTGTTAGGCAAAGTTAGAAAATACTATCCTTCAGCCTCACTATCTCTTCCAAAGCTATTGAAGTCCATTGGCTAGACAAAAGTCAAGATGACAGGAAGTGCCCTGAGATGCAGTGGATAAACTTGATGTCTAACCAAGCTTTAATGGTTTCAAAAACTTATATCAGCTACCTTCATGTCCATTGGAACAAATTATTTTCATCTACCCTTTCCCTTTGGGGAAGTCTTCACATGCTTAAGGGAGCTATCTCCTTAATTCAACAAATGAGTTTAAGGTGTGTCAGTTATTCTCAACCTGGTTTATCCTGTCTGATGAGATGGTTAACTGTGTAGTCACTGTATATCCTACAGCTTCTTGGAGTCCCACGAGAGAGTTAAGGTGACTTTCTGCCTCTCCTCCGATCTTCTCTCAAATCAACAATAAAATAAACCTCTGAATTGATCTTCAAGTCAACGAACTCAGAAATGTTTGGGCACGGCTCTCTGGATAACTTCATATCAGGTTAGTCTGACTCAGACAGAGAGATAAATAGAGGACTCCTGTGTAGGCTGGAAGTGAGGGTGGGACTCAGCTCAGCTCATCCTCGCAGAAATTCCAAACTCCAAACTCCAAATTCCAAACACCTGGAGTTTATCTGAGGCACTCGGGACACTCTGCCCTGATTAAGGGCAGGTGTTCTGGCAGACGTGCCTTGTTTAAGGAATAATTCGGACTTAGTCCCAGCCCCCACCAGCCCAGCACCTTAAGTTAACTCGCCTAAGTGCCCCAGGGCAAAGCTTTTCAGCCACCATTTTTTTTCCCCTACCTTAAAGAGATATCCACAGTCTAAAAAAAATGAAGAAGCAAAACAGAGCTCTCAGCATAGACAGCTTTTATGAAGGCAAAGAAGCATTGACCCCAGATACTGAGTTTCCTTTAGATAAAATACCAGAAGAAGGTATTAAAGACCATCATTGGTCATTTTTTCAAAGGACCTTTCTGGAAGATTGCATAAAGAACCTCAAAAGAGAGCTGGAGGATAAATGGGAAAATAAACTGAAATCAGTGCAAGAAGGATACAATATCTTGCAAGAAGAATATGATGCCCTGCAAAAGAGATATGAAAAAGACACCAATTTATTGAAAAATAAAATTAGTGAAGTGGAAAAAGAGTACAATGAACAAATTGGCCAGTTACAAAAGGAGCTTAAAAAGGTACCTGAAGAAAACAACACTTTAAAAATACGAATTGAACAAATGCAAGTGAATGACTAAATAAGACTTCAAGAATCAGTCAAACAAAACAAAAAAA